>PVKA01029942.1:0-27804 GCA_004027165.1 Ctenomys sociabilis
TTCTCTTATCCTCTCCCTTTCCCTCTCCTCTCCTCTTCTTCTCTATTTTGTTCCATCCTGAGTGCCTTTGATTTTGCTATGTCTTCTTCTGGAAACACTTTCCCACTGTATGCAGAGCTTTCTCAAGCCTTATATTCCTTATGTGTCTGCTGGAACATTCTTAGCAGAAGATCTTCATTTATCCACCTTTCAGCACTCTCTACATCCATATCCTGCTTGATTCTTGCCACATATTCATTGAATCTCTTCCTGTGTCCATAGGAGGCCAATATTCTGTTTATTTCTATACCACAACATTAATAACAGTTAATACTTATTGGTTAATAAAGATATGTACCTAAGATGTTTCATTTATAAATTAAATACAGTAAGTGATTAGCAAAAACTAATAATAAAGCAAACAGCTGTAACAGTATGCTAAAAAAAAAAAGTATACTATAATAAAAGTTGCCAGCAGTAGTACTCTTGACTTTGACAGTCATTATTATGCAACATGCAGGTTGCTTGAAAACATGATTGCAGTACTGTGTTGATCTCATAACTGAGATAGCTGTGGAGTAACTCACGGGAAGGTGGTGTATACAAAGTGGACACAATGGACAAAGGGATGATTCTTGACCCAGACAAGATGGACCAAATTTCAAATTTCATTCTTCTATTCAAATTAGAGTTCAACTGGAAACTCATGAATTAGTTATTTGTGAAGTTTTGCACTTCATATTTTTATGCCATGCCTAAGTGAAGACGTAGACAAGGTGTGTAGAGACTACCATGTCACTCTAGGGCTGTGCTCTTGGTATTATATATGCCTCAGGAAAAGTTAGGAAAATAACCATTTAATAAGACGACTGAGGGGGGCTGGGGTGATGGCTCAGTGGAATAAGTGCTTCTCTGGCAAGCGTAAGGGCCTGAGTTCAGTCCTTGGTTCCGCCAAAAAAATAAAATAAAATAAAATAAGACGACTGAGAAAATGTAATTCAATGATAGTTTAAAAGGAATAAAAAGATCTGATATACTAGGGTGTTACTTTTAGTCATTTTTTCTGGATCTAGTGGGATCACTAGATCCAGAACCCAAAAGACTGAAGGTTTGGCACTGATACTTTGGCCTTTTTCCAGTTTGGATTATTATATCTGCTTACCTGCCTTCTCCTGTTACTCCAATTTAGAAAATTTACTTTTCATTTTCTCTCCTGAAAAGGCCTCTGTTAAAAAAGAATTGCTGACAAGTACCTTCCACTTTTGCCCTAACCCTAACCTGCTGCAAGGTAGTGCATATGTTTGAGGTGCAATGTAGCACAAAATACTAGTCAAAGCAGCCCCAAGCAAGGCATTTCCCTCTTTCTTCTAAATTTGTAATAAAGCTCTTTCTCCCTCTTGAATCATTCTCATCTTTGACCCATTATTGAACTATGAAATGCACAAATAATTTAATATAAGACATTATAACAACTTCAGTTAGAAAAGCAAGTCTAATTTCTCTCATTTTTTCTTTCTTTAATTGCAACTAGCTTGGGAAGGTTTCAGTCTCTCTAGAGTTGCAGCAAGTTCAGATGTCTCTCATTAAGTTACAGCTGGTGCTGCAGAGCAAACTGAAATCACAGCGGTACTGTACTGTACACAAGATTGAAATGCAACCCACATTTAAAATTTCCACAAATAAGTCTGTTATTTTATACCAAGCTGAATTTTCCTTTGATGACAAAAATAAGCTGTTATTATGAGGTTGAAAATGCAAAGATTGGGACTGAGTTGAGACAGTTTCCAGACTGCTTATCATACTTTTTGTAGGTTGTAAATATTTGGCCAACTCCACAAATTATGCTTTGTGAATAAGTCATCAAATAAGCACATGAGTAACTACTGTTGAAATTAAATTATAAAAATGTGTCTTTAGATACAAGGATGACAAAGTTGGGTGATTCATTATAGGTGTTAAGGTATTATTTTAACAAAATGAGTGGAATCCAAAATCATTGCTGCACTTGGTTTAGGCTGAGGGGAAAGCCTTATGTAGTAGTTCATAGAGAAGGGATCTATTCTTTTTTTTTTTTTTTTTTTTTTGCTGAGGGGATCAAGCTTTCTACTTAGCTCCTCGCAGAGCCTCCCTGTCCCCAGCTAACATCCTGTACTGACACTGAAACAGCCCACCCCAGGGATCAGGCTTCAGCCTCACCTGGAGCTTCTTAGAAACGCCTCTCTCAGGCTCCCCGTGGAGGATTCTGAAGCTCTGGGACCAGAGCTTCAGGGGCCTGGGTGGCAAGCAGTGTTCAAGGCCTGTTGGCTTAGAGTACAGATTGACTTAGTCAATCCAAACCTCCAGTTTTGAACCCAAACAAGTTTTCACTCAATTAAATAGATCATAGAGGTACAGCTGTGCATCCACTTGTCCAGCAGAGTTTGCAACTTACTAAGAAAGTATAAGAAAGGGCATGTTGATGTAAGCCAGTTTCTGTGGCTCTAAAATACACTTAAAAAAAAAACCCTATACTCAAATGCTCAGGTTTTTTTTTTTCTTTGTGGCAATATGGATTGAACCCAGGACCTATGACATGGCATGGTGCAGTGCCACTGTGCTATACCCTCTGATGCCAAGATGCCAGTGTGTGACATTTAGCTTCAGCTGTATTATACAGGTGCATGGCTCTCAGACCACCACTGTTCCTATCAGTACCTGGAAACCTAGGGGATGCAGATTTTCAGCCATAGCCCCAGCCCTGCTACATCAGAAAATTCTGACCAGTGCTCTAGATGACTTGGATGCATACCCAAGTGTCCAACCATGATCATGTGGGGAAGCTTAGCTACCAGCATTTATATCTTACTTTTCACGGGAAATCTTGGGAGAACTTACACTAACTTGGCAGGGTCAGCTGCCTAGGCTCACCTGAGCCAGGTCTGTTGTCTAAGAAGCTAAGCTGTAAAACTGAACTTGTGCCTGTCATCCACGCCCACCGTACCCACTGCTGAAAGTCTCTTCACTACATTAGCCCAAAGTTTTGAAGCTTAAGTGAAGGATGGGGTATTTGTTAGTGCTTCCTCCATATTTCTAAAATTGGAAGTTGGCATTTTCTTGCTTATTTTGTTTTCCTTTGGAAACAGATCAGTAGAGGGGCATACACAGCTTTCTTTAGAGCAGAACTAAGGATCAGAGCAAATTAGTAGGTGCCTATTCTTAATCTTTAATGCTGCATCCACCTAGGCATTTCCTTCTTACCAAATACAGATGATGGGACTGATTATTGTTTCTGTCACCAGGCTGAGTTTAGCCTACTCATGTCCCGATTCCCGTGCTCACAGTTGGGACATGAGCAATGATGACATGGGGAGGTGTTGCATCCAGTGAGAACACTGATACAGACGCTTTTTTTAAATTGGGAAATTGGAGCTTTTGGTCATGACTGGCCTGCTCTGAGTGCCAAGCAAAGTTTCTTGTGCATTATATCCTGAAGATTGAGTAGAGGTGTTGCTTGTAACAGATTGGACATGGGATACTGTAAAAGTGTTCCATTCTAAGAACAGTACTATGTGGTCGTGGTGTGTGCAAGAGAGTTCTAATACTCCAGTATGATAAGGAACAGGATAACAGTCACTGTCACAGTTACTTTTCTCTCTTTACTAAGACAAAATACCCAACACCCCAAATAAAGGAAGGAAAGGCTCATGTAACTCTTTCAGTCCCTAATCAGCTGGCTCCTCGGCAGGGGGGCATGGCACAGGGACAACATTCAAGGGGGCAGGAGACAGCAAAACCAGCAAGAACAAAAAAGGGTGAGAGCAAGCCTCTTTTGCTCCCTTCTGTCGTAAGTAGGCTGCCAACCACTGGGGTGGGCATATGTACCACTCACACCGTCTCCTCACCCTCTTGCACAGAATGAAGATGTTTACAACGTAGAGACCCTGGCCCCCTGCTGAGTCACCTAGTTCTATTTCTAAACTCCTCAAGTTAATTAAATGAACAATATCCTAGCATAGTAAGTGCATGTCCTTTACACCCTAGGACATAGAACTTATTTAGTTAAGCTTCTAGACTTTTCAAGTTGACAGTGTACAAATTGTAACAGTCCACTGTTGTCATTTTGGCAATGAGAGACATTTCTTTAAAGCAGTTTCCAGATACAAAGACATGCTTATACTTGCCCCTAACCTGGGATAACTATCAGGAGTGCACTAATTCCCTCACCAGAAAAGGAGGTACATTATTCTTGGGTGATGCTTATTTTTTATCATTTTACAACTTGAACATTATAGTAGCTTAGAAATCCTTAAAAATCAGAATTAAGTCTATCAACATATTACATTAGAGCCATAACATTCTGCCCTGGCCCCAAAAAGGTTCATGCTCATCCCTTTATGCAAATGTATTCAGTCTATCTGTAAGAGTTGCCAAAGTCCTAACAGTTTCAGCACTGCTGAAAATTCCAAGTCCCTAGTCTCTGAAATTTAACACAAATTCTTATCTATGGGACCCTGTACAAATGAAAACAAAGTTAAACACTCCCAACATTCACTGCACAAGATAAGCATTTTTATTCCAAAAGTTACAAATTGGGATACAAAATATTGGGACCAAAGCAAGTCCCAAATCCAGGAAGGCAAATATTAAGTCCCGTAGTTCAATATCTTACAATCTGTGGCTAGCTGTGAGCTCCTAAGGGCTTACAAGAGCCTACCCCTGTGGCCTTTATGGTGGTCACAGCTTCCACAGCTTCTCTCTTAGGCCTACTTTGCTCCCTCCTTGCAGCTTTTCTCAGATGACCCATGTTTCTGGCTTTTTAGAACTCTTGAGGTCCCACTATATCTTTGACCTCCCAGGCCCTGGAAATGTATGAGGAAGTCCTTTTAATCTCAGAACTCTTATATTCTGCATGTACCTAAAAGCAGCACTGCGTGGATAATGCCAATGTCTGCTTCCCCCTGCAGCAATACCCGTGCTTCCCTCTCTCTTGGTTGTAGGGATCTGGTGCCTGAATCACTGGGAACTCTGAATCCAGTGCTAAGCAATACACTTTTTTATGCTGTCGCCATTCCAGAACATGGTGCTCTGTGCCTTTCCCCTCAAAACAGTCTTTTACTTTTGAAGTCTGGAGGCTGCAAAGGGTAGACACTTGTTGCTTCTTGTGATGCCCTCAGGCCATCTTTCCTATTTTCTTCCTCCTCCTCAGCAATTGAGGTCTCCTTAGCTCTATATTTGCAGTCCAGAGTTTTACTGCAGCTTCTTATCCAGCCACACTCACATTTTATTTTATTTTATTTTTTGGTGGAACTGGGGATTGAACTCAGGCCCTTGCGCTTGCCAGGGAAGTGCTTATTCCACTGAGCCATCTCTCCAGCCCCACACTCACATTTTAAATAATCCTGCTGGACTCTTTGCTTTTGACTCTCAACAAAGATTTGGCTAAAACTCCCCCACAATAGCCATGCCACATACTCAACATTTAACTGCCTTGAAATTCCTTCTTCCAGATTAATTAGTTCACTGTCCTTGACTTCAGTCTCAGGCAAAGTCTCTGCACAGGAGCAAAATGCAGACAAACTTTAAACATCATCTGGAGTCCAGCAACCAACACAGTCCTCCTTTCCAGCAGCAATCTTCCAACTCTGGATTTTACTGGCAGGATTTCTATCAGCCTTCTGGTCTTCTGAACTGTAACCAGAATCTCCCATACAGTACAGCCTAAGACCATGCAGTGCTACATCTTCCAACCTTTTTAAACTCTTCCTAGAAGCCATTTTCCAAAACCTTTTGGGCACATGGTCAGGTACAATCACAACAATAAACAACATCCAACAGTGTAAGGGCATGGCCTCTACACCCCAGACTGTAGAACTGCCAAGTCACTTAGTTAAGCTTTTAAACATTTCAAGGTGACACAATGCACAAACCGTAACAATCATCAAGGGTGTAAACCCAAACCTACTAAATGAGAATCTGCATTTGAACAAAGTCCTTCTATGCACAGCAAGGTTTGCAAAGCATTGAGATAGAATACAAGAAAAACAGTTGCTCTTGGCTTTAACTAGTTGCACAAGTGAAACATCTGATGAGACTTTTAAACAGGGAGTCTGTATCTGTATATTTGCTCCTGGATGAACTTTGGGAACAAATATGTCACTGGACTAACAGGAATGGTCCTAAGCCTGATACCTGGTGATAGTTTAATCTCAAGAATTGCAATTCTTTAATCAAATGGCAAATGAATTGAACAGGAGATAGTTACTGAATCACTTTATTAGAGTGCATACCAAACAGAGTAAGCAGCAGGCATACATGCATGAAAATGTAGGCAGAAATAAGATCCAGAATATTACTTAAGTGCAGAGCTACAGTGACAGACCAGACACCAGATTTCTCAGAAGAAATTGAGCAAATGACCTCAGAGACCAGTCCCTTTGAGGTGACACTCAAATGGGTCCAGAGTGCAGTGAGGTAAAGGACTTACTCATTCCAGCAGAGCCACAAGTGGCAGGTGCCAACTCAGAAATGCGCTGGGAGAGTGATGCCACAGGGAGGTGTATCTCAGGTGGCAGCCAGAGCCACTGGTATTTATAGCTCCAGAAATGGTACTATCTCAGGGTCCAGGTATCAGTTTTGGAGGGAAAAGCCCCAGGCACCAGCTGTCTCATTTACATATCGGTGCGCAGCTGTTGGAGTGTCAATCGGTCAACCAGTTGTCAGGAAGGCTGTCAGCCAGTATTTGTGTTAGAGGAGAAAGCTCAAAGTGCAGTCACTGCTGCAGAGTCGCATTAATCATCACTTAAATGCCTGTTTGCTTGGAAGCCCAGGAATCCTAACATAGCAAATCACAAGTCACAGAATAAGGACCAGATTTTTCAATTTGATTAACTGGGAGTCTGATGGTACGGTTAATCAGAAACTGTAAGCCTGATTACTTCAGGGCAGAAAGGGAAAGGGACAGTGAATTTATTCAAAGTACAGTTATGGTCATCAGAAATTGTAAGCCTGATTCCTGTAGGGCAGAAAGGGAAAGGGACAGTAAACTTGTTCAAAGTATGTTTGCCCAGGCATCTGACTATCATGGGACCTGCTGTGGATCAAATCATGTGAACAAGATCAGTTCTTCCATAGGACAGGCAATGTCAGAAATTGTTGACTTGAGCCTTTTACAGCTCAGCATATTAATATGGCTTTACTTTTTATGCCTTGTTTTTATACTTTTCTGCTAGATGGTTAAGACCAAGATAGGGCGAGACCTATATAACAAGAAATGTAACTTTTGTATCTACCAAGGTCAGTCAAATCCCCTCAGGATTTATCCTGAAACTGTGTACCACAGTTTGTAGATCCTTTGTCATTGTCAGCCATGTGGATGAGTCACAGCCATTGCTTGACCAATTTGCTCTTTGTGAAAGCCTGAGAGAATGTTTTCTCTCCATGTGACTCTCCTTAGACACACTCTACATTGTTGATCACTTTCGTCTATCACTACTATTATGGGCTACTGGACTATATCAGATTATTTTGCTGAATTCACGCACTTACAATATTTAAGTGGCAATGGAATACCCATCTGACAAAACTAAACTCAAAAAGGGGGGATATAAATGAAGGACCATTTTGTGTTGGTACATACAAAATACTTAGATATACAACTACTTTCTCTTAGTTCATTGAAAAGAAAGGTTTTACTAACATTGCTTAGACAAAATATCATGTCTGCATCTTCTCCTCTGAATGACTATGACGAAGACAACAATATACAATATATTAATTATTGTAACTGCCCCACTAACCTGTTTTGAAACTGTTTCATTGCTATTTTATCCTTTTTTCTCATTAAAATGAATAAAAATAAAGAAGATCAGTTCTTATTCTGGGGTTTGTGGGACCCGCTCCAGCTGAGCTGTACCAGTGGTCCACATCTCTAGCTCCTTGATATTTTGAAAATGTCCACCATTGTTTTGTGTAGAAATCTCTTGACTGTCATTTTTCTTCCTGCTTGACTCAGTGTCAACTTGGGTTCTGGACTGAGGAGGTTTGCAGTTATTTTCAGGAGTTGTGTCCCTTGAATCAGTGAGGATTCCCTGAAGCAGTGAACATGGCAGAGAAAGAAGCCTGAAATTGGGTTTCTCTTCCTGGCTGTTCCATCTGCAGCTACATTGAGTGAAGTGCAAAGACATTTTAACTGTTTGCACTGACAGTGTGTTTAGCCTGATGTTTTCGGAGTGAAAAGGTTGTGTTGCCTCTGGCAGAGCAAAGTCATGTATGACCTTCAAGACAGGAAGGGCAGAAGAATGAGAAGAAAATAAAAATCCTTTGGAGTGCACTCCTCTAGCCCCTATGTCTTTTTATTATTGTAGTGAAATTTACATGCTGTAAAATTAGGCATTTTAAAGTGAACAGATCAACACTGTCTAGTATGTCAAAATGTGCTCAACGCACCTCTACTTCGCATTTTAAAAACTTCATCCCTTCTCCCACAATGCCTAGCAACCTTCTGATGTGTCTTTTTAATGCACACGTGACTGCCTTTTATGCGCAGCTGTTCTTCTGCTGTGTAGTGTACTTTACCTCAGCTCTTAAAAATTTTTATCCTGTGCAGTTTCTTTTCTACATTGGTCTTGGGCTGTCACACCATGGCGAATCCTCATGATCTTTGAGGTGTGTTTGCTTGATGCTCTCAGCTTCCAGCCTCAGATAACTTCTGTGGAGAAGGCTGGAGGCTTTCAGGAAACAGGCCCTTCCCTGCTGAGGCCTTGCTCACCTGTGAGCAATTCAACCCCCCCAGAAGAGATTCCAGGCCCAGCCAGGCCGGGCAGTTCACTCTCCACTCCTTGCAGGCCTCATCAAATGACCTCACCAAGGGAAGGCAGACTGAAGAGCTCTAATTGCATCAAAAGTATAACAGGAGGTTTGGACTTCACCCTTTTGGCACCTGGAGAGAAAATTGGGGCTAACTTTTAGTTGATTCTGTCTTCTACATAGCTCCACTTTGTTACTGCTGACAAAAATCATGCCGTTATGAGCATAATGCATAAGTAGTGGGAGTCTAAATGTTTTGGCATGTTTTCTAATGTTTGAGTTAAATTAAAAGGCAGACTGCATGAAGAGGCCTGAGCCAGAGCAAGTGACTTAATCCTCACTAGGTGCTGTAGATGTGGGCCCTGGTGTGGCTGACGAGCCCAGAATGGCCCTCACAGCTTGGAGCATCGTTCAAGCAAGCAAGCAAACATAAGAACTATGCAGCAGAGAACCACGAAGCACTTTACCGACAAAGTTTGCTGGCTCCTAATAATACAAGCCAAACATCTTTAATTCAAAATCCCCAAGTTCACAATCACTGTGGCACAGACATGAGACCAAGAAGTGGAAAATTCAACAACCCTGGACCCGCTGGGATAAGTGGCAATAAAAACCAAGTATGCTAAAAACATTGTGTGAGAGCACTTTGGAGCTATGTGAAGAAGATCTTTATAAAACATAAATGCAGTTTGTGTTTCACCTTGGTTCCTAGCCACAAGAAATCGCATTATGTACATGCAAATATTTCAAAATCTGAAGAAATCCGAAACTTTCAGGCTTACATGTATGGGTTAAGGTTGCCAAGCCTGTAGTGGCAGACACAGCAATGGTGAGGGTTTTTAATTTATATTATATGTCAGCTGCTTGTTAAAGGGTGTGCATGGATCATATAGTTTTCACAGCTCTATGGGAAGGGAGTCGTGGTAAAGCTCATTTTCCACGGGCAAAAATAAGCTCAGAGAAGATGAATGACTCATCCAGGGCCACCCAGTCGGTAAGCACCTTTTTTCATTTTATGTCTTCTGTGATACAAAGATTGAGCCGAAAGCCTTGACACTGAATGACACCCCAAGCTCTTTTTATTTTGATTTTGAGACAGGGTCTCACTTAGATTGTTCAGCCTGGACCAGAACTTCCAGTCCTGCTGCCTCAGCCTCTTAAAGTGCTGGGATCCTAAGTGCTCATGAGTGGTGTATTGAACCTGGCAGGGGCCAACGCTGCTACACTGTGGAAATATTTGTCACCTGTATAAAGACAGAGATGGGACCAGCACCTTGTGCCTCTGACACAGTCTCATTTTAATGTACTTTTTAGATAAATGTTTCAGTGTGGTTGCCAGAGTGAGAGGTAGTCTAAGAGAAGCGCATCTCAAATTGGCAGTCTGTAACAGGTCAACTGAGCAAGAGAAAGCCTGTCATGGTAGGTTCTTCAGTGCACGCTACTCAGAAGTGTTATTGTCCTCATGTGAATCACAACAACAAGGGGCTATTCAACTATTTCACAAATCCTTTTTTCCTGTTGAAGAGATACCCGTTAAAATCATTCAGAAGGGAAGATGGCTCAGTGGAATAAGCACTTCCCTGGCAAGCACAAGGGCCTGAGTTCAATACCCGGTTCTGCCAATAAACAAACAAATAAATAAATAAAATTATTCAGAGCTACTGCTGAACAGAAAAAAGTCAGTAGGTGATGTCAGAGAGGCATTATTTTCCAGCAGTTTCCAAATACTGATGTGATCTTGGTGTTGATTTACTTATCTTTACCATAAATATTCTATTTTATTGTCCTTATTTTCCCTTTCTATTAGAGATGTGTGTGTGTGTGTCTGTGTGTGTGTGTGTTTGTGTGTGTGTATGGTGACCTTTCCTTAAAAGATAGAAAGGTAATGAAACTGAAGCCTACTGATTTAGATTCTTCATGTTGACCTTTTATGCTGAGAGTCCTGTTTAGCTCAGAGAATCACCTGTATATCTGATTCATTTCAATTAGATGGGTGCATAGACAAGAGCTGTCCAGAGGGGTCTTAACTGATTGCAGATACAGTATTGTTCATTTAAGGACTCAACCTGTTTAACAACTGTTCTGACTTATGACTCACTGCATGGCTGTGCAGCTGTCTTTTCTTTTGTACAGTTCTGAACATCTTGTTGATAGTACCTCAGTGTCTTTTTTGTACAGCACACCTTGTTTATAAAGTGCTGCAATTTTTGCTAATTGTCCTGTATAGTACAATACCGTATTTTTACCTTGTTGTATATTACAGTGCTGCATGTATGAGTTACACCAACAAAAGCAGTCATCAAGTTGGAGGAGGTCGCATTTGACAGTGTCCTTGTTCTGAATATTGTAACATCCCTGCTTTATGCATTTCCTTATTTAAGGATCAACAAACCAGTGGCAGGAATAAAAACCTGGTCATTAAACCAGAAATGTCTGGGATTTTTTTTTATTTTTGTTTTTGTCACAGAGACCGAGCAGGTAGCACGATCTGTAGGCTGAATGTTACTTTGGCACGACTTCACTTTCCAGCATTGTCAACTGGTGTGTTTCAGAAAGACTGTGACCTTGGAGCTTGGAAAGGCTGCCCCAAAACAAAACGTCTCTAACACCTTCTAATTCACATGGGGGAGCTGCAGATCTGACAGAATTGAGAGGCCACTGCCCTCTTTAAAAAAGGTTTCAAAAAAGCCTGAGGGTTTCTGACTGGTATGGGATCAAGTGATACTTCTGCCCTTTGGAGATTTTAAAATTCTTCAGTTATTTTAGCCCTCTCTGTGTGGATGCTAAAGTAGTGTTAAATAAAGTAAGCTGAGTATCTTCCTCTTTTTGAGTGACTGCTGGGGCTTGTGGGGATGTAGTGGTCTGTGAACACTGAGTCACCCAAGAATGTCATATGTTTTTTATCTAAAGTCAATAAGCAAAACCTTAAGGCGTTAAGATGCACTGAATATATTTCTGTTTTCTTCTTCCTGGCTACTGTGCACATAGCTGTCTGTTGTGGAAAATGCATCTAGTTTCAGGGGGCAAGATACAGAGTCTGATAGGACATTGTTGGGGGTATTGCAGAGTCAGGCTCAGGCCATGTCCACATTGTGGACACTCTTAGGCGTGCTAAGGAGTGGAAACCTAGACCATATGGAGCTTTCATGCTTCTCCCTGAGAGTCATTACCAAGAACAGCACAGGGTCCTCTGTGCACCCGCGTCCTCTCCAGTGACTAGTTAGGTCCTGCTGACCTAACTACCCACTGTTGTCAAGGCAAGCAGCTGGGCTGATAGCCTGTTTT
Source organism: Ctenomys sociabilis (assembly GCA_004027165.1). Taxonomy (NCBI): domain Eukaryota; kingdom Metazoa; phylum Chordata; class Mammalia; order Rodentia; family Ctenomyidae; genus Ctenomys; species Ctenomys sociabilis. The sequence goes on from PVKA01029942.1 coordinate 12,049, forward strand.
GACTCTCTGTGAATGACTGAACTAATTGTGGCCAGGAATGTGTGAACATTATCGAGGCCTATCCAATTGTGTCTTTCAAACACAGCCACCCATACCTACAGCTGGCAGCTTATTTTCTGCTTAAATACTCATCTGCCCTGCTACAAAAGTGATTTAAGAACCAGATGGCACTTCTTACATTCCTCCTTTATCCGTCTTCATCTTCACTCTGTGGACAGCATGTAGCAGATGAAAAATGGTATCACCAGGAACACATTCAGATTGTGTCATAAAAGACTCTCCAACAGCATTCTCTTTTCACCTTGCTTCCTCTCTTTTGGAATTTGAAATTTTTATTTACAAGAATTAATTCTTGACTTCCCACAGGGTTTTGTGATTAATCCTGGGTTTGGCTCTCCACTGATTTTTTTGGCAAAACTTCCTTCTTGCTTGCCCATCAGTTTCAGAAGTCATTTGCTGTTGGCTGTTACCACAGGCTGGTGACTTTTGCTGCATCCTGGGTTTTGCCATGGACTTGTTTAGGATGGCATCTTAGCTTCTCTGTCACTTGTGAAATTCTTCCCCAACTGTTATCTTGTATACTTCCTCCTGCAGTAGTGGGTCACCAAGAATTTTAGGATTCTGGGACTAATTCATTCTTACGGTCACCACTACTATGATCTCGCTGTTTGCCCCTTGTTCCATGAACAACACTGATCTTCTTATCTTGTGAGACATACACTCAGTACCTGCTCTTTTGTGTTTGATCTGTTCTTAATGGGTATAGAATTTGGTCTGTTATTTACTTACTTCGTTGGCATTGGCTTCCATTTAATTGTAAGATGGATTCAGCATTCTACATGAGCATATGCCAAGCATAAAATCTGCATGTATCTGTCAAGTTCTGCCAGTATTTCATCTTTTTTCCTTCTACCTCTACCTCTAGGCCGGATATTTCCTGGGCCTTAGTCCTGGACCAGATGTCATGGGGTGCCAAGATGCAGAGAGCATTGGCCTTCAGTTTCCATTTTCTGCTATTGCTGTACTGGCTATAGCCTCGCTCTTCAGGCTGAAGACTGGGCATTTGGTGGCCTAAGTCATGTTCTGGTTAGGTACCCCCATTCTGCGGAGTGCACCTCTCCTTGGCCCAGCAGGGGTGAGCTGTTCCTTCTAGCAGGCTTCCTCTGGGTCCTCTCCCTTCTGTCTGATGGGCTCCTGGAAGTCAGAAGTGCCTGGATTCCTATGGTCATGTTGCTTCCTCTTAATCAAGCTCCCTATGCCTAACTGCATGGCTTTTATAATGACTATAACTTTCTTTAAAACACTTCAGCAATACAGTGGCAGTGTTGGTGGTAGCAGTAGTGTTAATCCATGTGTGAGAAGTTTAGTCCAAAATTGGAGAAGGAGGATTTAAATTTTGAAATTTCTCAATTGGTATTACTCATCCAAAAACTTGGATCACAAGCCTAAAGATTACTCATTATACATATATTATGCCTCAGTAAAATGGATTAAAAACAAAATAATACAAGCTCATTCTCCAAAGGCCACTTACACATCCTCTTCCATTCTCTCCTTAGCACAAGATGCCCTGATACCAGCATACTATAAAGACTGTGGCAGTCACCTGTAGGGTTTATTAAAGGTCAGGTGAACAGGCTCTGCTCTGGAGTTGCTGATTTGTAGGTTGGCATGGAGCCTGAGAATTGGCTCTGGAAGCTTCTGATAAACTGCATTGAGGGACCCTTCTGGAGCATCACTAGCACACTGGAGATGGAACGAAGTTTTTCTCAGTGGACTTCTTATTGGAACTCAAGATGTCTAATTTAGCCAGAGGTGATGTCCAAGTCCTGCTCCTTCTGTATGAACAGGGCACAGAAAAGAAGGCCCAAATGCATACAGAGCATTTCTCAGAAGCCTGTCAGAAAATACACAATTCCAGTGCCAGTGTAAGACCTGTGGAATCTAAACCTGTACTTTAACAAAAGCTCCAGGTGACTTTAACCAATGTTAAAATTGGAAAAACATTTACCTCACCCAAATTTAGCTCACATTATCTAGTTCAATGGTCCTTAATCATAGGTTCACAGTAGAATTATCTGCAGTATTTAAAAAGTAGATTGATGGCCCAGACACTCTTCAGCAGCTAATCAGAACCTCGGAGGGTAGGTCCCAGCTTCCGGCAAGTCTTATAAGCTCCCCAGTTGATTGTAGTGAACAGGAAGCCCTGGGAACCTCTAATTTTGTATCTCCAATGTTACCCACTATTTCCTTTTAACAGTGTACCAGCTGGATATCATTTCTGCTTAGCATGCCCTCACAGTCAAATGCGGACAATATCATTCCAACTACTACCTTCTGCTATTTGAAAAGAAGACATCTCATTAGCCATAGTTTTACAGCCCCATAAAAATACACACTGGCATTCCATCTACAGTCTGTACTAGCATTAAAATTGTAGCCACTGGCTACTTTTGTGGAAGCCAAAACCTCAATGCCCTCTTCAACATAAATTTCTAGTTTAATATAAAAATGTATTCTACTGATAGTGTTCATGAAGAGATTTGTGAACTGTGATTTTGTATCATGAGCATGTAGAGAGTCTTATCTGAGAGAAAATGAGACGCCGTGGGAATCTATCCTGAGCTTCACGGCTGGTCAGCCCCCAACAAGGAAGCCTGTGTTGTGTTCCTTCTTCATTGCCTTTTAGTCTCACCAGAACTCAGAAGTCAAAGGAGTCACAAGTGTATTTCCAGTTATATAAATTCCTGACATATGATTTGAACAGATAACAGCTAGTTGAAATTAGCTACTTGCAACATAGGGATTTGGCAGTTGATATATGGCCTTATTTTTTCTTATCTGCAGTTACTGAAATGAAAACTGAACATTATACATGGATGTCTAGGTATTTCAGCTGTCCTCACAGCCAGTTATTTTTGCAGTCAGACAGAGGGAAATGGACATCTCTACTGGTGGTATCGTGACTTCTCTTGCTTCCACAAATGAGAAATGTAAATTTCAGTCTGCTTCCTGTACAGGTCAGAATTTTTATTTTAGTGAACACAGATTTGTTGAGGTGAGATATGGTAGACTAATCCCAAAACAAGAGCCTGTGTCAAAGAAAAAAAAAAAAAAACAAAAAAACTAAAGAAAGGGTTCGGGAGGTAGGTCAGTGCAAAGGCCCCGGGAGCCTTGCTAGTACATGAGGACATAGCTCCAAGATGCCATCTATGTAACAGAAAACAGGAACTCACCTAGCACCTGGTTTGCAGGTATCTTGGTCCTAGACTTTCTAGCTTTAAAACATTTTAAAAGAAATACCTTTGCGTAGTTTGTTGTTTTAGCAGCCCAAACAGACTAAGACAGAAGCTAAACCCAAGGGCCATAGCTAACTCAGTGGCATAAGTGCATGCCTGGCAAGCACAGGGTCCTGAGTTTGATCCCCAGTTAAAAAAAGAAAGAAAAAAGAAAAGGAAAAAGAAGCCAAACCCAGACTTCCTTAGGTGGGCAAAGAAAGGAGACCTCTAAGTTAGAAATGCTCCTCTTCTAGACATCTGCTTACAAGTTGTCTACATGGAGTCCCCTGGGGATCTTGCTAAACTGAGGTTTTTGTTTAGTGAGTCTGGGCTAGGACCCAGGACTGCATTTCTAACAAACTCCCAGGATCCAATATTATTCTGGGCCTGGGAAGCATCTCTTTGATTGTATAGATTTGCAATAGCAAGTCTCAAATACGCATTTGCAGAACAATCACCCACTCAGAAGCTCCTTAAAGCTGGGTTCATGTTTCAGCATCCTTGGATATTGCTGCAGGAGGTCTGACCCGATCATTTGCCTCTGAACAATTCCTAGGTGATCCTGATATCAGTGGTCAGTGGAAGACTTTAAGGAGCTACTTTAAGTAGCAGATTTAGAGTTAACCTTAAAGACAACTCAATGTAGATGTTTCCAGTACATCTCTTGCCAGGAGCTTCATCTTTAAAAGCAGAGCCAAATACCAGAAGATTATGGAAGATCCTGCCAAGTCATCTATTTAGAGAAAAGTACAAGGCAAAGGCAAACTTCAAGAGTGCCACAGAATCTGTTCTTATTTGCCTTGACAATATGCTTTAGCTAAAGACTAACGGGAATGAATGGGGAAAAGATAAGATAAAACAAGATAAGATAAGACAAGACAAGATAAGATTGAGATGATGAAGGAAGAATTCTCCCTGAAGTGGAGCTGAGTAAATAATAACCATAATAATTTAAAAGGAAAAAATGCTTGTACATAGATGAAGGCTAGAAGAACAAAGAGCAGAATGTCTACATAAATAATGAGATTTTAGCTAATGTTCATGCTTTTGTTGTATTCCACCTTGATTTACATTTTCCTGCAAAGCACATTTACCCATTACTTGCATTACCAAGAACATATGAGACTTAATATTTTTAAAGGAAAAGAAAAGTGAGTTATATGTGAGTTGTGAGTCTGGCCTGCTTTTGTTATATGCATCTCTCCCATTTTTTTCATGCAATTCTTGGAAGCTGTGACATTTCTCTTGCTGTGAAATCAAAGAAGATGTGTAAAGGCAAGGGCTAGACATTTACCTGTAAGCTGGACTCTGCCTGCATGTGGAAAATAAATGTAAGAAACCGTAGAGAAGTTTTCAGTTCCCAGTAATTAGTCTGCTCCTATCCTCCCCTGCTTCCAAATTGACTCCACTTCACATAAGACCTTAAATATCTCTTAAAGGGTCCCCCACTTATCCTTAGAAGAGTTGAGATAAGGATTAGACTAATATAGGAAAAGTTGAAAAACTAACAACTGAGAGAACAAGAAGCGTAGCTCAGTGGTAAAGCATGCACTGAGCGTGTGTGCAAGGCCCTGGGTTCAGTTCCAAGAAAGAAAAAGAAAAGAGAAAGGGAGGAGAGGAGAGAGTAAGGAAGAGGAACTAGAGCTACGGTTCAACAGCACAAAAACTGCCTGTCAAGCACAGGTTCTGAGTTGAATTCCCAGTACCAAAAGCCGGCAGGAGGTTGCGAGGAGGGGAAGGAAGAGTAGAGAGGAGAGAGAAGAGAAGAGAGGAAAGAAGAAGGGAGGGAGGGAAGAGGAGAGAAGGGGAGAGTAAAAAGAGAAAGGGAGAAAGAAGGAAAAGAGGAAGGAGGAAAAGGAGGGAGGAAGAGAGTGAATGAGTGAGTGAAGCAGCTAATAATTACATCCTATTGGGGAAGAGGGAATCCATGCCATGGCCATCTGGGCAGGAGCTCTGACTCCTGGTCTGTGTTCATCTGTCTCTGGGGTGCTTCCCTCCACTCAAGAAGGCCAGACCAGGAGAAAGCTGAGCTGTGTGGCAGGATCCATCTCCGGGGTCTGACCTCATTGTGCGAATGTACCTATTCAAAGGCTTGAGGTCATGCCTCCTGTAACTGATTATCATGCCTGCTTATTTTCAGGATATATGTCATCATCATCTTGTTGCTTTATGTAACCTTGCTTTCATCATCCTAAACAGAAAGAAGCCACAACTTCCCCCACCCTAGCGACCTCTAAGTAATCTGATCAAAGAAGTTCACAGGCACCTTGCTCACTGCTAGTGCAACTTTTTAAAGAAACTCTAGAACTCTACTGACCCCTGCTGGAATTTCATCTGTTTTGTCTTTAGAAAAAAAACAACAGCACAAAGAAATATTTACCATTTTCCTATAATTCTTTGGCTTTACCATGCTAGGTGTTCTGCACCTGAACAGTAAGAGAGAAAAAGAAAATACAGAGCTGATCAGCCCAGCAGTTCTTATTGCCCCTTTGCCTTGTATCTGCTGCTCTGTGACACTGGACAAGACTCTGGACCTTGCTTTCATCATCCTAAACAGAAAGAACCCACAACTTCCCCCCTCCCAATGCCCTTTAAGTCCCCGGAGGACTCTGGTGACAATTGCTACTAACTAAAGCCTGGGCCCTGTCCCTGGAGCAAGGACATCAAATGTCTGTCCTGATAAACAAGATTCTTCCCTAGAGTTATGTTTCCAAAAGACGGATGAACGCTGCTTAAGCCCCATCAAAGTCCACTATCTCTGGAATTTGTTTCTCGAAACTTCTCCAGACATGAACCTTCCCACTGAATTCTCAGCTATTCTGCCCTAGGAAACAGTGGACTTTGTTTTGAGTTTTGGAACATATCACAAATCTTAAGGTTGAGAAAAATCCTTCCGTGTTAATGCCAACCGAATTATTTGTGCTTTTTCTGTATGCTCTTGGGAAATTTGTGTGGGCCTGTGGGTTTTTTTTAGGCCAATAACTGGCTATTGGATAATCTTCGGGGAGTTGTAGTCCATATTTAGCCAGAGGAAGAAAGGCCTGCCGATGAGAAGTGAGCACAGCATTTCTGGAACACAGCTATTTTGTTTCTTCCTCCTCTCCTGGCATCCAGGCTTTACGCTGCTTGCAGAGGCTTCTGATGCTATTTACACTTCTCACGAAGTGGCCTTTGCTAGGTGCAAGAGGAAATTCACTTCTTTGAGCTTGGAGGTCTGCCCTCAGAAAACTGTTAGGAATGACTGGAGCGTAAAGAGGTGGTAAACACCGAATCATACCCCCAGAATGGCTCCTATCAACAAATGCAGAACATGCAGAGTGTTGGTGAGCATATGAAAACACTAGAAACCTCTTACACTTGAAAATACCAAGTGGCATGCTGGATGTGGAAAAACAGTATAGCGGCTCCACAAAAATAAATAAATAAATAAATAAATAAATAAACAAACAAACAAACAAACAATAGAATTACCACGTGAATCCATAATTCCATTTCTAAGTATGTATCCACAAGAATTTAAAGGAGAAGCGAGAGTTTATTTATGTATCAGTGTCTGTAGGAGCTTTGCTCACAACTGGCTCAGATTGGAAGCCATCCACATTTTCACTGAAAGAAGAATGGATGTATAAAATGTAGAATATGCATGCAATGGAATAATATTTAGCCTTAGACAGGCAGGGAATTCTGACGTATGTTAAAACATAGATGAACCCTGAGGACAGTCTGCTAAAAAAAAAAGCAGTCATAAACTGATTATCCTCATTTCAAGTATTTAGAGTTCAGAATCCTAGATATAGAAAATGGAATGGTAGTTCTCAAGGGCTAAAAGGTGAGAGAGAATAGAGATGGGGAGTTATTTTTTTAATGGTACAAAGTTTTAGATCTGCAAGATGAAAATAGCTGGGTGTTGGTAATGGTTGTCTGACAAGCTAAATGCATGTGAGGCCTGTGGACTGTTGACTTTAAAATGAGTGAGATGGTAAATTTAATGTTATATCTATTTTACCAAATTGAAATTACAAGAAAGCAAAAGCAAAATACAGACACTTGTAGTTCGGTTGTTATCTCACAAGCATTCAGTGGTAGCCACCAGCCCCATGTTGGCTTTTGAGTACCTTTTACATGACTACACATCTGAGACACTGATGTTTATATTTATGCAATTTAAATGGCAATATGCGATCAGTGGCAGTACCAAAATATTTTCCCTTTCTCAGCAGTGAGTCAGAAACCTAACAAATCCAACTATAAAGCTAAGAAGAAAAGGATCCAGTCTGTGTGGGGGTCACAATTCTGTTTGCTACAAGGCATGTTACCAAGAGTTGGTTCTTGTATGTCATTCACTGGTATCAGTAAATGCATCCAGGGGTACAACCAGCCTTAGTTCATGGGCTGGCCTTTTCTAGTAAAATGCTCTTTTACTGCCCTGCCCAATACTTCTCTTTTCTTTATAAATCCAGCGAGTGATGGCGTGGACTACTGAGGCCCAAGTACTTATACAGAAATTGTCTGTGCACATCACTGCTTGCCCTGGGTACCTAGAAGATCTAGGCATCTTTCACTTTTTAAGGCTGTGCTGGGAAACATAGATGGGTGAAATATGTAACAAAACCAGGTGGAAAGAATCACAAAATACGGTTGATGAACCGGCATGCAAGCCTCCTCTAAGATGGACATGGAGAGGCTACATCACCATGTATTGTGTATGTTGCTAAGAAAGAACTGAAATTGCCAGTGTGTGAATGAGGGCTTGTATTTAAACAGGCTGCAAACAGAAGGCTTAACAAGTCCATCGGCAGGCAACATTCCTCTGTGATCACCTCGTATTTTATGGCGCTGTAGATGCCATATTTGTCTTCATGGAAAGGATGAAAACTGTTTATTAAAGGATAAAATATGAGCATGTGTAATATGGATGACTGGGTGGCAGGAAGGAGATAAAAGAAGAGTTTGTATTTTCCTGACACAAAATGGATACAGGCTGTCCAATAAACACCACCATATTTGGCCGCAACAGATTGGCTCACCAAGAACATTTTTTCTTTGTCTTTCAGCAATGGGTAGAAGGCCTGAGATCGATCATACACAACTTCAGGGCCAACAATGTCAGTCCAATGACATGCCTCAAGAAACAGTGAGTTTCATTTGTGTCACCTTTTGTTCTTAGGAATTGTCATGCATGTGGTCGAATGCGGAGATGAAGGCTGCATGTATATGGGCAGGTCAATGCCCGCCTGCATTTCCTTCCATCCTCCTGGCCTTGGAGAATAAGCCAACCAACACATGCAGGCATTTTTGATACAGCCTAAGTATGTATACTATCAAGGCCCGCAACTAAAACCCCATGGGAAACGAAAGGGTGAAGGCTCAGAGCTGTTGTCCTTGGTTACTCAGTGTCCCAGGTTTGTGAGCACTGGTTTTTGTGTCCTAGTTGGTAGCTCTGCAAACTTAGGACTAGTATCTGCATGCTGGGATGTCTCCAGCCTCCACTGCATGAAACTGAAGAACAGGGAGCTCAGAGTGGCATTTATAGATCCAAAGGAAGCTATGGCCTGAGGTATAGTACTTTTTGTTCCACAGGCAATCAGGGATTTAGTCAGAGATTCAATCAAAGATCCAAAGATCTTACCCAGCTCACTGTGTCTAAATTCCAGAAGGACACAACCAGTAGATTTTAACCCTACACAAATTGATCTTCTAAAGTGACAAGACAGTTCCCCAAGTAGAACTCCTAGCCAAAGTCAAATGTGTGCCATTCTGAGAAGAGTGATCTGTTAGGAGGCAGGACTGTTTGCTCTCTCTGGGCGTTTGGCAGGCAGCAGGGAGGTGCTGAAAGCAAGCACTTGGCCAAATTGTGGGGCTCGCCCAGAAGCCCAACACCAGGCCTGGCAGGATCAACAGGCCAGTCCACAGGCACTTCCCATCCTTACCTCCTGGTCATACAGCAGGAACTTCAAGGAGTGGAGTGACTGTCCCTGCTTAGCCACATAGGTGAATTCTTTCTCTCACTGTCAGATTTATGAATGAAAATTGTCATATGGACAAACTAGAAGGCACCTCCTGGGTCCTCGGGGAAAAGTTGGCTACTGTCACAGCCTGACCCCACTCTGTCTTCATGAAATAGCAGCTATGTTAATTTTACAGTATCCCTCTGACTTAGGGAGAAGGAAGGTGATTTAGGCTTGTAAATCCCTGTTTGTTGAGGAGCTGCTTTGGCTCTTCCTCCACAAGTGCCGTGGCATAATTTGGTAAAGTAGAACTTGGTTTTTTGTTTGCTTATTTGTTTTTTCAATGTTAATACTTTGGGGACCAAAAGTCTCAAGGGATCCAACACTGTTAGAAGGCTCCATTGTATTTGCATTACCTAAACACACATGCCCAGATACCAGATCCTATGGTGCCCTGTCCAACTGTCCACATTCCTTTGTGGAGCTGGCACCCACCCATCTGTTTGCTGATTGGACTTGAACATTTCTCTAAGAATTATCATCTGTGAAACAGGAAGGATGAACATCCATCTTCCCTGGTGGAAGCCCACAGCAAGTGGCAGATTACATACAATAGGGTGCAGAAGGCCACTCACTGTATCAGTAAGGCTCCTCAGTACCACACAAAATAGATTGAAGCTTAGCTCAGGGTACAGGCTCACTTAACCATTTCCCTGCCCTCTGTGCTCCATCCCTCCCTTTGTCCCCCAAACATACATTCAAGTGGGTAGCTGGTTTTTCTTCTAGGAAACTTGACATAAGTCAAACCTAACATATGTCAAGATGTTTTGTAACCTCTAATATTTAATTGACAAAACTGAACAAAAAAGGGGATACAAATGAATGACCATTTTGTGTCTGTATATTCAAAATTGTTAAGATGGCATACAGCTACAGTCTCTTAATTCAGTGAATAGAGGGATCTGCTCTAATAGTGTTTGTAAATGGAATATTATGTCTGCATCTTGTACAACAATTAACCACTAAGAAAACAATATGCAATGTATTAATTATTGAAACTGTCCTAATTTGGTGTGAAATTGTCTCATTGCTATTTGTTTTTCAATAAAATTACAGAAAAAAAGATGTTTTGCAAATTGTTAGACTGTTTCTGGGTAGAAATGTTGAGCACAGAAGTCATGAGCTAAGAACTCCCAAGTGCAATAAACATTCCGAGTCCTCATGTGTGCAGAAAGCCCAGAGAAAGCAGTTACTCCCATAGCAATGGCTTCCTTTTGCCATGGGAGCTTAAGTAAGGTGCCCACTTGTCTACATCATAGCAGCAAGAGCTGGAAGGGTTGAGCCCACAAGGGGCCCCAGGAGATGGCTGGCTGATGTCTGTGTAAAATTGTGTGTGCTGTCACCACAATGTGTTAGTCAACAGCAATATTCAAGGGCAGGGTCCCTTTGTTATTCATCTAGAGATGCCAGATTAAAATATGACATTCTCTGTGAAATTTGAATTTCAAAGACGTAAAAGATGATATAATGTATGTTAAATTTTGCATAGGCCATACTTGTTCAAAAATATTATGCTACTTTTTTAAAATTTAAATTTAACAGAGTCCTGTATTCTTATTTACTAAATCTAACGGCCCTGAATTTATTCCATACCATATCACTGTCTCTGATTTTTAGAATAGATGTTTGTTTGAATAAATTTTCTTTTAAAGCTGCTCATCCCAAGAAACTCAACGCTGTTGCCGTTGTTTTCCAGCTGGATGAAACTGGCATTCATGACCAACCCCAGTGGTAAAATTCCAGTGAGGAGGTAAGTCAGCCAGTCTTGGCATCCCCCATGCCCTGGATCTACCTCTGTGAACCCAAACCTAACTCGGGGACCTCTATGTTGTACTGTTTGCTATTTGCCTTTAAAATATTTCTGGAAGTGTCATTTAAATCTCTTGGTCAGTGGGGCCGGAAAGATGTTTCAGTGGAATAAATACTTCCCTGGCAAGCACAAGGCCCTGAGTTTAATCCCCAGTTCCACCAAAAAAAAAAAAAAAAAAAAAAAAAAAAAACCCAAGTAAATCTCTTGGTTAAATGTTGTGTTTGGTTTGTAAAAGTTATATTTCTTCTCTGATCAGGTAGCCTTAACACTGATAATACCTGAGAGATCTGGAAGGTAGCATCATTTTTATCAATCCTTCAAAGTAGATTTTGGTATTTAATTTCTCTTGCCTACCTGAGCAGCCCCCAGCCAGAAGTTCAGAGGCTGGTCCTGTGTACTGATGCTGGCATCATGGGGACCATTCTGAGAAATGAGCTGGCCCTGGGTTGTACCTTCCAATCATTAACTCTGTTGGGCATCTGGGGCTCAAGGCAGGCAGCGCTGTCTTAGTTCATTGTTCATAGAGCAAAGTACTACAGGCCCGGTGGCTGAGAAACAACAGAAGTTTATACTCGCAGCTTCAAAAGCTGAAAACCCAGATCCAAGAGCCAGCGTGTTCCCTTCTGAAGAAGGATGAGGCCCTTCTTCCATGATACACACTGCTGCATCTGTCTGTATCCCCACAATACAGCAAGAGGGGTGGAGAGTGCTCTGCGGTTTCATAAGGGCACTAACTCCATTCGTGAGAGCTCCATCCTCGTTATCCATTCCCTCAAAGGCCCATCCCCTAACACAGCACATTTGGTTAGGTTAAGGTTTCCACACCACACATCTTTCAAAACTGCTGCCTTCTGTCTTACTTTGGCTAGTTATTAGTGACTGAAGGAGGAAAAAGCAGTCAGATTCAGGAGAAAGCAGGACGAAAGAGGATATGAACCAGATACATCCTCCGCTCATGTTCTTTAACCGCTGGCCTAGAACATTTTACTCTTAGGGGTCTCCATGCATCCCTCTTCTGGTTCTCAATTTCCTACCAAGATTTAGGGGTTCCTAAGGATCTGCGTATTTAGCTGGAGGCTCTTGCTATGGTAGCACAGGCATTCCTTTGCCAGACTCTCCAGGGCTGGGCCAAAGAGCCTCAGCTGCCTATATGCAGTCAGGACAGTGTTGGATTCGTGAACCCAAGACCCCAGTATCCATCAAACATGGACTCCCAGATACCAACTCACTCTTCAGGCTTCTCCAGACTCAGGTGCATGCTGATGTCTTCTCTGGACCCCACTCAAGCAAAGAAGCAAACTAAAATCACCACTAGAATTCACTCTTGAAACAGACCCACCTGTCACTGATGAGGCAGCAGGACACCCGTGCAGGTCACCCGTGCAGGGGCACCCGTGCAGGTGACATTTACGTAGCCACAGTTGAGCAGTGACTTACTGGTTGTCACTGGCACTTGCAGCTTCTTTTTTTCCCTCCTGCCTAGCAGCTTCCTTCTGTCCTGAAACTTCCATCCAGTCCTCTCTGTGTCCCTTGATATCACTCTTGCCACGTTGAGTCATCCCAGAATTATTTCTCTTAATTCTACAAGTTAGAAAAACCATAAACATGACTGTTTATGCATGTGACATGACTGAAATATTGGAGAAAACATATAGAAGTCATGAAAAAGACCCCCTTCATGCAGTGTTCTTTCTATTTGACCTTGTGTGAGAGCTTACCAGGTTGCATACCCAATATGTTAGTTGTGATTTTCACAAATCCATATATGTAACATTCTCCAGTGTTTTTTAAATTTAATGACTCACTACCAAGTCAATTTTGTGTCTGTTTTAGAGGTTTAAAAAAAAAACCGTGTTAACACACTTGTCTGATGGTTGTTAGCCAAGATACTTTGTGCCTTAAAGCTCTTCATTTGATTATCAGAAGCAAGACAATTATTTTCATGTACCCCAGCACTGTACAGCTATTGCTGTATAGATAAACCATATTTATTTAAAATCAATATTGAAATAATAAGTCCAAAGTCTAGAGAGTACAGGTGGCAATGTGATGAGGAGATATATAAGCTGGATCTGTTTATCATGCCTTTCTGTCCTAACTTTTGTGCCAAGAGAAGGTTCAGGAAAGCAATTGAGATAGCTCAGCAGACAGTGCCTGTTTAGGCAAGCTCAGGGACTGGGGTTCTATCCCTGGCACCACATGCTGCAGCAGGCCCATCCACAGGCATGCTGAACCATCCACCGAGACCAGGGATGGTGGGACACGCCTGTAATCCCAGTGCTGGGAGGCTTAAAACAGGAGGATCACTAGAGTCCAAGCTGCAGAGGGAGATCTTGAACCAAATACATTAAAAAGAAGGTTCAGAAAATGGACAAAATAGAAACACATGTATTGTAACCAAAGCACTTCTGAATTCATTTGTATGTATCCTATTAATCAAGCCATAGATATATAGCCTTGGAAGTCTCTTCTGATTACATCAATCTGTCATGTTCACATACAAAGGTATTAGCCACATTTTTTGGTAGAAATAACCTATGTTAGGGGGTGGGGATATAGCTCAGAGGCATAAGCACCTGCCTGGCAAACTCAGTCCTAACTTTGATCCTCATCCTTGGTACTGAAAAAAAAAAAAAAGAAGAAGAAAAAGAAAAATAGAAAAGAGAATAAGTAAGCTATTCTGGCATCTTCTTAAGCTCTCTTTGACCTGGACTCTGGTGTTTGCCAGTAATTACAGGTGTCTGATATAAGACATCTGTGACTTGGGACAGTTTGTGAAAAGCTAATGGAGAATTGATACTGAGCCAATAAAAAGTGGTTAACTCTCTTGGTAGAGGAGCTGCCAAGGGTGAGATGGAAATTGTTCTGAATGTTTTAATGAAGAGTAAACACTTTTAAAATGTCATTTCATCACTATCATTCTGGAGTTTTAAACATGGAAGCTCTTAATGAAGTGCACCTCCTGTTACAAGGAATCTAGTTCCATAATCTTTACATAGCCTTTACATAATCTTTACAATGGGTACTGTTCTTTAGCAGTAAACTGAAATTAAATGTCCAAGAAGTGGTAGAAATGACAAGTGAGTGAAAGCCTCACTCACTGTTTCTCTCTGTTCCTTTTTATGTATAAGTTGTGATTGAAAAATAAGGTGAATGTTTACTTTTTGAAATTTTTACAGTAGAAGGCACATTGTCATGGGTCAGCCTCAGAACACTCCCTCAAGCTTCAGATGCAGGATCATAAGAACAATATGATATGTCTTCCTCCACAACATTTGTTAGATCTGGCACCACGCAACTCCTGGCTCTTCCCCAAAGTCAAAATGACCATGAAGGGTAGCACTTTGAATCAATTCACAACATCAAGGAGGCCATTGTGGTGCAACTAGAATGAAAAGAGTTCCAGAACTGCTTCCAAAACTGGCAGGAATGATGGAATAAGTGGACTTAAACCAAAGGAGAATATTTTGAGGGGGGTTCATGGCATTGTGTCTTCTGTGACTTGTTATAAGATTAAACATGGATTAAACAATGATTAAATATTGATTACGCAATAGTAAACATTGAACTCCTGCTGGAAATCATGTGAAATTAAAGTACAAGTTGGAATAAGAAAAGATGGATGAATGATTAAACAATTGCTGTTGCTTGTACAATTCTGCCAAAGTGAAACCTATTAACCTCTATAACCAATAATAAAAATGAGGGAAGAAAGAAGATAGTGTTAAAACCTTTGTGTATACTGTAGTCCTTATGTGGGCTTGCAAGGAGTGGGACTCCCTTAGTTTCTAGGGTCCTCGCTCCTTTGGTCACTTGAAGTTCCCTGGGATACAGAGTGTAATCAGAATTTGAGCAAGAGTGGACAAAACTGAAGAGCACTCGCCTTGGCATCATTCCTTTCAGGGAAGGGGTGGCAGTTTATTTTGGTTCGACAAGTTCACATTGAGCTCTGGTTAATTGTGTCATGAAACATTAAGACTTACTCAGTGGACAGGGCATGTGCATAAAGTTGAATACATCACCACCCCTGCTTTAGAGATGTAATTTGGTAGTTGTGTGCCATGTCCTTTCTGGTAAATGCTTCCCTAACTAAGGACATTGGTTAGAGGGCATTGTTTTTTATTAAGGTTTTATTTATTTTTTAATTAATTTTATTGAGAAAGAACTAGCAATGAGACATTTTCAAAACAGATTAGTAGGACAGTTACAATAATTAATACTATGCATATTGCTGTCTTCGTAGTAGTTATTCATAGTACAAGAGACAGACATGATATCTTTTTTTTTTTTGTCTTTTTGAGACAGGGTCTCACTGTGCAGTTCAGGCTGGACTCGAGCTCACTTTATAGCTCAGGCTGGTCTCAAACTCACAACAATCCTCCTGCCTCAGTCTCCCAAGTGCTGGGATTACAGGCATGCACCACCACGCCCGGCTCCAGACATGATATCTTATCTAAACACCATTAGTACAAGTCTTTCCTCTCATTGAACGAAGAGAAAGTAGCTGTATATCTATCCTAACAATTTTGTATATATATATTTTTTCAGTACGAAATGATCCTTCATTTATATTCCCTTTTTTGTTTAGTTTTGTCAGAGATGGGTATTCCATTGCCATTCAAGTATTGTAGGTACATGAATTCAGCAAAATAATCCAATA
>PVKA01029943.1:0-19796 GCA_004027165.1 Ctenomys sociabilis
TATATAAATAAATAAAGTCACATTATTTTTAAAACATTGCATCTAACTTTGGATGCAGTGATGATAAACGTGAAATGGCATATATGTGCACATCATTATTTTTCTACCTGAAAACAGATCTGATGATATAACTCTCTTCGAGGAACTCCCACCCTCCATGCCACAGACCCTTTCCTTTGAGGTCTCTGGCAGTCTCTCCCCCTATCTTTCCAGCCCCCTATGCCACATCTCCTAGAACCCAGCACTGTGGACCCAACCCAGTATCTCCTTTCCAAGGCAAGGCTTTGAACTCGCAGGTTCAGTTTGGGGCACACGCTCTGAGGTTCCTATTCGAATCTGCACACAGGGAGCTCCTCCAGGCCAGCACACCCCAGCTGCCATGGTCTATCCAGAAGCTGCTACCATAAGCAGAAATTGATGGGGGGCCCTCAAGAGCATGACACCCTGAAACACAAGGAGACCTTACTCGCAATAAAGGGCTATGCAGCTATAGGGAACAGGAGGCCCATTGGAGGAGGGCACCTTGGGCTAGGATGGGCCCAAAGTTCCATAATAAGCATCCTTAAGAGGGGAAGAGACAAAGAGGGGAGGACAGAGGCAGAGATCAGAGTGACTAAGGGGTACAGCAGAGGCTGGGAGCCACCACAAGTTGGAGATGCAGGACCCACCTATTGACGACTGCTTTGTGAAGAATTCCTATTGTTCTAAGTGACAGTGGTCACCTGTTATGGTGGCCTCAGGAAACTAACGCATCTTCAAAGTTCAGTGTAAAGCCCTCCCCTCCTCACATTCTCGTGGGGAAAGGCACTGACTGCTTCAGTGGCTGCCTGGGTCACTGCTGGGGGTCCCCGTAGTGTGCCATATACCTGATGCTAGGTTTACAGGCCTGGATCCTCATTAAGCTGTTGGTGGCAGCAAATGAGCCCTGCCTCACCACGTCACCTGGGGAACCTGCGAGTCCTGGGATTCAGTGCAAGCCAAGGCCTGCCAGGTATAAGTGACACCAGACCAAATGCCAGGTACCAAGTCAGGCCTGTGCTTTGGCTTGTGTCCTCAGAGGGAAATGACAGTGAGCCAAGTGCACAGGCTTTGGGTTACTGGGGGACCTAGACTTAACTAGCAAGCAAACATTACTTACAGGTCAGACCTTTAGAACCCTTTTTAAGGGGCAGAAAGAAAAAATGCTTTCATTATGGAAATAATTCCCCTATGGAAATGTATTACTTATTTTTTATGTATCTGGTACAGGGTCTTACTCACAGTGATCTTCCCATGCTCAGCCTCCCAGTCCTGGGATTACAGGTGTGCACCACGACGCCTGGTCTCGGGCCACCTCAGTACACTGGGGGTGGGGCCAGGGGTGGCATGCAGTGCAGGGGATCAAATGCTGGTTCTTGAGTTTGCCTAAGCAGGCACTTAGTCTGCTGAGCTATCTCACTGGACTCTAATATAATTTTTTTTTAAAAGCTTTAACTTATTTGTAAATATTTTTTATACTGGAGCTATCTTTTAATTCTTTTGGGCAAAATGTGATTAAATTAAATGCCAAAGCAGAAGACTTTAGAATGTTCAAAAGTGATACCTTGGTTTATGAATTTTGTTTATGATTTTGAAGAACGTCTATCTGTGTGGGGAAGGTGGCCATGCTTGCGTTTGTCACCTGCTGCGGTGTTTGCAATGGAAGCAAAATTTTGCTGAACTCTTTTGTCTGTGAACCAAATTGTCTGAAATGGACGTATTCATGAGTCAAGGCATCACTATAGAGTTTTTACAAACTGAAAATATATTAAGCAATATATAGGAAACTTCTGAGATTAAAAAGCTGCTTTTTCTAAAACTCATTTACATAGAATTTTAATTTAAAATAATTTATAAAAAAAAAAAAGCATTGTAAGATTCCCTGGTCTGTAGGGTGTGGTGCTAGATGCCTGTAACCCCAGCACTCCGGAGGATGAAGCAGGAGGTTTACTGAGTTTGAAGCCACCCTGGACTACAAAGTATGACCCTGTCTCAAAAGCAAACAACCCCCAACCTAATCCCCCACAACAATAAACAAAAACTTTATACCCAAAAGAACTCCACAAATGAGCAGTCAGTACCCCCCAACTGCAGATGAGGGACGCGAAACAGTAGGGGCACCAGCAGTGTTCTCAAGAACACACTATGGGGATGCCCATGGGATACTGCAGCAGAGAAACAGCCTCTTGGAGATCTGCTGTCCAGACCCCAGAACACAGCAAGGCAAAGAAAAGGAGGAGGGAAGTGGTATCCAGGACCCAGCAAGGATCTGGAGCGAGAACTGAGGCCGACAGGGATGGTGAAGAGAAGCCTCAATGAGGGTGGAGAGGCAAGCGGCACACTCTTGCTGAGCCTGACTCACTGGGTGGATGGGGTGGCTCGAACCTGCAGACACATGCTGACTACTGGCGACCCACAGCCTCCATGGCACTGCTGGAACAGAGTGGCAGACGCAGCTGACTGCAGCGGCTGACCTATTTGGGTTCAGACGTTTCCCGGGAGTGGGAGACTGGCCAGGAGCCACCTTGAGAGGCCAACTGAGCCCAGGACTCAGTGCAGCTGTGGGCGGGTCCATCCGGTGGTCCCAGTGTCGGGGGAATGCACAGCCAAGACCAAGCAGGCGGGACGGAGCTCAAGCCGGCAGAAGGCATGCAGAGCGGTACAGGTTGAACAAATTGGGGTCCAGCGTACCGCCAGAAGCCAGCCTGAGCTGCAGTGGAACTAATGGTACAGGCCTGTTGGGATTCCCCACTACCCCGCCTAAACCTGTGGCTGGCTTGCTGGGATCCACCAACTTGGATCTGGGCTCTGTGTGCCCACTTGATCTACAGTGACAGCAGAGCCTTGAAGTGGATACATTTTTTTTTTTTTCTTTTTCTGTTCTCTGTTTTTATGTATTTAGCACAGGGTCTCCAGGGTCTCACTGCAGAGATTGGATCTGTAGTGATTCTCCTGTTTTCAACCTCCTGAGTGCTGGGATTACAGGCGGGCATCACCAGGCCCAGTCTTAGCACTCCCTGGGGCGGGGCTGGCACAGCACACTGGGGATTGAACCCGGTCCCTGCAGCTGTCTAAGCAGGCGCTTTGATCTGCTAAGCTATCTGGCCGGCCCAGTTTTCTTTTTTCTTGATTGTTCTTGTTTTTGGTCTTTTTTTTTTTTTTGGCGGAACTGGGGATTGAACTCAGGCTCTTGAGCTTGCCAGAGAAGTGCTCATTCCACTGAGCCATCTCCCCAGCCCCTTGTTCTTGTTTTGATATGTGTATGAAGAGTGTTTCTAGCTTTTCTATTGTTCTGCTCAGGCTTTCATTTCTTCCTTCTGTCTTTGCCTACTGTCGTCTTTACCAGTTCCCCAAAGTTTGCACAATCTCCCTCTGCCATCCGGTCTTGCTTCTGATCTCTCCTTGTTTCTCTGTTTTCCCCCTAACCCTTTTCAAATTTTCTCCTCTGAGGGTAAAATCACCGTACTGTGGCCATATTCATTGCACACAGTGCAATGTGTTATGTAAGCGCAAATCCAGTTCATGCGGTTTGAAGATGGCTGTGTCTGATGCTACTGTTACTGCCGATTGCTCCACTTCAGCCAAGCTGGCACAGCCACTCTAATCACTGCTCTTTGTGGTAGGCTAAGACTGACATTAGACGTAAGGGCCACAAGCAGCACAACAGACCAGTGCCAAAGAACCAGGCGCTAGGCCACAGGCGGCAGCTTCTCACCCCCAATACACTGAAGAGAGGATCTCAAAGTAGATTCAAAACACAACTGGCAGCTACGCCTGGAAGACACCCCGAGAAGAAGTCATTTCCTAAGGGTACTCACAAGCAGCAAGACGCAGCCCTGGACATCTAGATCAGCAGAGACAAATCAGGGGCCGAGGCGGAACAGTTCCAAGACCTGCACTCTGGGAAGCTGTAGCAGCACAAGTGATAAAGCAGTGGAACAGGGCTCAAAAAAACAGAAATCTGAAATAATTTCTTGGATAAGTACAGAGGTGGTGACCAAAATGACATGGCTAGCGACTCTAGAGAAAGAAAAGAGCTTAGCAAAACCATAAATGCTTAATGTTATGATTCATTCACGGTGCCAACTTAAGAAGTTTAGAAGCTTAACCAAGTGACTCAGCAGGGGGCCAGGGCCTCACTCTACAAACACCCTGAGCTCTCACAAGAGGGACAGAGACAGCGTGAGCGCTGCACTGCCCTGGTGCGCCGTGCGTGGAGTGAGGGACAGGTGTGCCTGTGCAGAGAATGCAGACATCATCTAACTGACGGGCAGGGAATAGTAAAAGAATAACAACTTCCTAACAAGGGAAGAAGGAAAACCGTAATCAACAGCAAAGCAAACAGCTGGCTCCATGAGCCTCTACATCAAATGCCTGAAGAGTGTCACACAAAGCTGTGGCCTGGAAATCTGCTGAGGTTCCATCAGTTTTAAAATGGCTTTTTCTAAAAAAAAAAAAAAAAAAATTATAGGCACTACCTAGCGCACCAGTGACTGCCAATGTTCTCCTCTTCTGGGGAAACAGACCCCAGTCACTAAGCTAAAGCAACTCAGGGTCGAGGGTGGCTCAGAGCCGCAGCCCCAGCTGCATCAGGCTGGGCAACACCGGCACCTCGGGATTCCAGTCTCGCTGGCCAGCCAGCGTCTGCCCCAGAGGCGTTTCCTTCCACTCCTAGTCTATTAGGGAGCTTGAATAAGGTCGCTATTTTGATCCTGGTGTACCAAGACGATGGTTGGTTTCTCTCCTGCTCTGTCCCTATTAACTCCTCTAGGATTTCTTGATATTCTGAAGAGTTCTTTTTCTTTGTTTGAGATTTTTGGTTTTCTTTTCTTTTTCTTTTTTTGAGACAGGTCTCATTACATAGTCTAGCCTGGCCTTGAACTCACTCTGCTTGCACTGTAGCTGAGACTGGCCTCTAACTCACAGGGATCCTCCAGCTCAGCCCCTGCCTCAGCCTCCCAAAGCTGGGGTCACAGTCGCATGCTACCAGGTGCCACTGGATTCTTGTATTTTCAGGATAAACAGGACTTGGTCACAAAACACTGGGCTCTAACCACTACCGTACATTTAGGAGTCTTGCCACATGTTCAGATTGACCCCTTGCTTTCTTCTCCTTGTGCCATTTCCCACTGAAGCTTTTTTTTTTTTTTTTTTTTTTGAGACATTTCACTATAGTCCAAGCTGGTCTTGAACTCACTATATAGCCCAGATTGGCCTAGGATCCTCCTGCCTAAGCCTTTCAAGTGCTGGGATTATAGGTGTGCCATACACCGAGTTTCCTCCTGGTCTCAACTTAGCCCCATGGAATGTACATCTTTTCTGGGCCCTAAAATAATTTAGTCAAGGAATTAATGATTCCTTGAAGCTTTTGTGAAAATCAATTATAACTAAGTTGGGTATCCCGTCTCTTTGGCAGGGAAAGAGTAAGAATAAAAACCTTTACTTCAGAAAAGTTTGGCACCTATCTAAGAGTTCATTTATCTACAATATATAGTTCAGCTAAATACTTTTAAATTTCATCTGTGGTGCTAGAAGGGAATGACAAATCAGGAAAACACCAGTAAAATTTGTTCAAGAAGCCGCTGAGCTGGCCAAACAGCTCAGCAGATTAAGGCACCTGCTTAGGTAGACGCAGTGGCCAGGGTTCGGCCCCTGCTTGCTGTGCCGGCGCTGCTCCTGAGCTGCACTGAGACTGCGACTGAGATTGGGTGTGGTGGCGCGCGCCTGTAATCCCAGCTCCGTGGGAGGCTGAACACAGGAGGATCACTACGAGTCTGGTCTACATAGTGAGACCCTGTAGACCCTTACTAAAATACAAAGAAAAAGCAGTTGAAAAGTTTTAAGACCTTTTGATTGTAGTTCAACATATTCAGTTTTGTTGCTTATTAATATTTAAAAAATCTCTATTGATAATTAAGAAAGCCCTCTTACTTCCTTTGCGGTGCTGCAGCTTGAGCCCTGGACCTCAGCAAGCACTCTTACGGCTGACCTACCTCAGTCCTTTTTAAAATTTTATTGTGAGACTGGGCCTCACCAAGCTGTTGATCCTCCTGCCTCCCCTCCCAAAGAGCTGGGATTTGGTGCGCAGCTCCACAGCCAGTTCAGTTTCTCATGGACAGTCTTGGGTATGGGGCATGCACCATAATCTCAAACACTCAGGAGGCTGAGGCAAGAAGATAGGCCCTAGGCTGAGAGCAGCCTGACCGATATAGCAAGATCCATCGCAAAACAAAAAACAAAACAAAAATCACAGACAAAAGCTGAAAACCCAAACACACTTGTTTGATGATTCTTTTTTTTTTTTTTGTCTTTTTGAGACAGGGTCTCACTGTGCAGTTCAGGCTGGCCTTAAGCTCACTTTGTAGCTCAGGCTGGTCTCAAACTCACAATCCTCCTGCCTTAGCCTCCCGAGTGCTAGGATTACAGGCATGCGCCACCACGCCTAGCTCTTGTTTGGTGATTTTAAGACAAGTACTGCATACACACTCCCATGGCCTTCAACCTGACATCTGACGAAAGGCAACTCTGGTTCTCACTGAAACACTTCAGTTGGCACAGCACAAGTCTGCCCGTAAGCACACGCACACCTCTGACGTGCAGCAATGGGGGGGGGGGCTCCGGCGTCTGACGTGGACGTCCACACCCTCACACTAGCTCTAAGGAACTGTGGAGATTCAGTTTCACTACAGTATAATCCTAATTGCAGAAGCCCTAGCAGACCACACAGTCCTCCTTCAGGGACTCCGCAAGGCCTCTGAGTCTGATGGGGACAGGACCAGACCACGCCAGGCCCCTCTGTGGGTCTGTGGGCTAGGGTGGCTCTCAGACCTGAGGGGAGCAGCTAAGTTTAAGTCTGCTGGGGGGACAGATGAAGAGACACACTGGACAAGGGGTGTTGGGCTGCAGGAACCCGTGTCCTGCCACCTGGAAGTGCTCTTGACCCTTTTAGGAGTTTTATGGAAGCTGCATTATGTGCGTATGATGGACTAAGTCAGTGGCTACTGGGGGTGGACGATGGGTCCCAATCCTCTAATCCTACCGTGGTCTTTCCAATGACCAACCCCACCCTGAAGCCACGCTGGGATGGCAGCCAGCAGTCACCTTGTTAGTACAGAAGAAGACATTTATCATGGTAAGGAGCCCAAGGATTTTAGGGGCTGCATGACAGAAAGTGGGAGACCAGACCAAATTTGTATTTCACCACATCTGACTTCCTTGAGTCTTTCTTCCTTGCAAATGCAATTAGCCCAAGAACTGATCACAAACTACACCAGATGGACAGAGATGGCACCTGCTGCCAGGGATGCACTAATGGGCCTTGAGCTTTCACATTTCTGTTTGGTTGCCTTTTCTACTTTCTGGGGTTCTCAACACAGTTACACATGGAGACCGGATGCTATACCGGCAACTTAGGTGGAATGCTGTATCTGCATTATTTCATCCACATAGAATCCTGGGAGTTAGGTACTGCCATTATTTCCAAGCTACACACGAAGGATCTAAAGCCTGAAGTAATTTGCCTAAGGCCATGAGATAGAAGAAATGGGCCTCCAACCTGGGTCTGACTCATCCTGTTAATTACTATGGCACTGATTACATATGCGTTTGGAAAGGAGGCCTACCATGTGCTGAGACTTCAAAGGTAGAGAAATCAAGGTGAAAAGTTAGAGCCAGGCAGAGGGCGCAAACGCACAGTAGGTGCATGTGTGTACCTGAGGGCGTCATGATGGGCTGGTGACACCTCCCCTCTGAAAGGCGGTTCCCACCATCAAGGAAGCAGTTTGCAGTGAGCAGGTCATCCTCATTATTTACAAATGATCTAAGCACAGCCGACAAAGGGGCCAATCAGCTAGCACGATATGCCGGAACCCAGTATCACACAAATTCAGCTCCCTGAAAACAGCTCAAACTGGGACAGAAGAACGTAGCTCATTGGAAGAGATTAAAGAGTGCAATTTATTCATAAGGTTCTCAAATTAGCTCCCTCTCTCTAAATGGTTCCTTCTGTTATCAAGGATAAGACACGGTCCTCTTCCCATACCAACAGCACAGAGGAGAAAGACCTCGAAGACGTTCCCTCTGATGCCAGCTAAATAAGCAAGCAGCCTGCTCTGCTGATGTGCCAGCTCAGAGCTGCCCAACTACTGGGCATGACATGCTCTGACTTCAGCTGGGTGGCAGTGTCATTGTACCTTTGGGAGACCCTGTCATCACCTCTTCTCTAGCTGTCCCTGCTGTGGCCCAGTTCACCACCTGAACATGTGGCCAGTGGTGCTCCTCCCATCCCCAGAGCCCATCCACCCGAATGCTTTTTCTTTGTCTTTTTTAAATCAGAGCAACATTAACCGCATGAAATGTACCATGCCTATTTACTAGCATAAAAATGAGAGCTCCAAAAGATGTACATTCATTTTGTAACAAATTCATAAAGAAACCAAGTCCTATTCACCACAGCAGCTGGGTTTTCCATTCCCACCTTCAGACAGCATGCAATAGTAAAGAAATACACATCCCATTTCGTCTTTGTGACACCCAGGGATTGTGGGATTCTGGGACAGCACCATACAAGGCCCTGTCTGCAGCCTGGTGGGAGAGCTTCCCTATGAAGCCACGGTGATGCTAAGACTTGGAAACGACCAGGTGGCCCAGATGAAGAGACCAGTCCCCGTGACACGCAAGGGGCCTGGCAGGACCAGGCTGTTGGAAGACCTTGAAGATGGCAGGAGAGCTGGTGGGAAACTGAGGTAAGAGAATGAAGAGAAAGAAGACAATACGTTGGAAATGTGATTCCAGCTGGGGCAATACATTGGTGGTCTATGCGCCTGCCTGGCAAGCACAAGGACCAGAGTTTGATCCCCAGTGGTGGTGCACACCTGTAATCCCAGTGCTGGGAGGCTGAGACAGGAGGATTACTACCAGTCTGAACTGCGTAGCGTGACCCTTAATAAATATATAAATATTAAAAGAAAAAGAGAAAGAAACGACTCCAACACAAGGTCCACAGAGATCACTGAAGGTGCACAGGCCTGAGTGCGAGAGGATCAGACAGCTAACGTCAGACAATCTCTCCATCTGCAGCAGGGAGTGGGTGCTACAGAGGTCAGCAATTGGGACCGAGCATCATGGCCACCGGAATTGGAATGTGACAATGCGGGATGAGGGCACACAGAAGGCAGGGGGCTCAGACAACTGTGAGGAAGTACAGCTCAGGGTGGGAGGGAAACTAGGAAACATGATTTAGATCCTATTAGGTGGTACAGAAAAAAAAGAGCATAACCCCTGAGGAAATCCATAGCCAGATGTGCAGGAGGAGGACACGGGGGAGCCATGCCACAGCCGTCGAGGGAGTCCCTTGAAAGGGCACGGAGGGCATCTCTGTGGATCAAGACTTCAATGCCCACCAGACTCAGGACTGAGAGGCCCCAGGCAACCTCAGGGGCCTGAGCACTGTGGGAGAAATGGGTTAAAGGGTGAGTGGGGTGAAAATTGGGAAGACGGGTTACTTTTTCTGGTGGCTTAGACAAAAATGACCAATACCCAAGGTTAAACGGGAAAGGTTTATTTATTTATTTATTTTTGTCTTTTTGAGACAGGGTCTCACTATGCAGTTCAGGCTGGCCTTATTAAGTTCACTTTGTAGCTCAGGCTGGTCTCAAACTCACAACAGTCCTCCTGCCTCAGCCTCCCGAGTGCTGGGATTACAGGCCTGCACCATCACGCCTGGTGGGAAAGGTTTATTTATTTATTTACTTATTTTTTATGTATTTGGTATAGAGTCTCACTATGCAGCTCCTCATA
The DNA here is from genome assembly GCA_004027165.1 of Ctenomys sociabilis. Classification (NCBI taxonomy): domain Eukaryota; kingdom Metazoa; phylum Chordata; class Mammalia; order Rodentia; family Ctenomyidae; genus Ctenomys; species Ctenomys sociabilis. Next base: position 9,817 of record PVKA01029943.1, read on the forward strand.
GTGACCCTCCTGTTTTCAGCCTCCCCAGTGCTGCGATTACAGGCTCATGGTACCACATCCGGTCTTGGTGGCCAACTCAGAGTGCCCAGGGCAGGGCTTGTGTGGTGTGTGGTGCTGGGGATTGATCCCTGGACCCTGTGCTTGCCTAAGCAGGCACTTAGTCTGCTGAGCTATCTTGCCAGCCCAAAAGGTTTATTTATTTAGCTCATGGCCTGTGGAGGTTTCAGTGCACAATCGGCGGGCTCCGGGCAGTGTGGGGTGGCACCAGGCATCACAGAGGTGAAGCAGTCCATGGCAGGCAGAAGGAAGCAATGCCAGCCAGCAAAGGGACCTTAGCAGTGTCTTTCTGCCCCTTTTTCTGATCCAGGCTACTCAGTATGGGCAGCACTCACACCCTTAACTCTAGTGCTCTTTAAACCTCACACTGCACCATGAATCAATCCCAGTGTCCACACTCTGAAAAGCCCCACCTGGGACTGCATGAGGTTTTGGGGGGATATCTGCACACAAGCCAAGGAGGATCATTTTACCTGGGTGATGTCACTGATTCAGTGCTCGGAGATAGAACATGTGTGTCTGGAACCCGGTTACAACCTGCCTGGCTTTGCCACCTGGGAGGAGGACTCTCACCTCTGACTACACTGTCCTTGTCCCTTAGGGTTCCCTGAGCATCCAATTAGCTTACAGAGCCTCAGACACCTGTACAACATATGCCAGCGACTAGTATCATCATGGAAGGAAGGGATAAAAATGCTTACGATGCTTCTGGCAAGCTCTAAACCCTCTGCACAGATAACTTCTTTCCATCCCTACAGGTGAAACTTCAGGTGCAATGGTCACATCTCTTCTGGGTTGTGGGCTGCAGAGCTAGAGCAGATGGGGACAGTGCCCAGGCTTGCGGCATGCCCAACAGGGCGGGGAAGGCCCAGCAGCGGCCAGAGGCACTGCTGTGGTCCCCAGCGCCTTTCAAGGTGGCTGCAGACACCTGTGAAGCCTGGTGATGACTCCTACTTTCAGATATCCCCAAATCCTGCTGTGCACTTTTCTCTCTTTAACCGGCTGTTCACAATGTTGGCCTGGGACATTGAAGGAACACAGCACCTGTGTGAAGAGAGGGTCTCTCCAGGGGAGGGGCTTTCACAGCAAGAGAAATAAGCAAGCAGCAAGGAGCCAGACCCCCTCTTTCATAACGCTTTGCTCCAGACAGAATCCAACCTGTGACACCAACATTAACCTCTTCCAAGGGTGGCGCCTCACAGCCCTCTCACCTCTCCATATTGTTACTCTGGAAACCAAGCTTCCAGTGTAAGGGCCTTCAGGGGACACACCACACCCAAACCCTGGCACAGCCTATAATTACTCTAAGATGCCACCAAATGTTGTTTTGTCCTGGCCTTTGACTTTAAAATGTGAAACTAAAATTCTGCAAAGGATGGCAATATGGTAAAGCTGGGCCCCACTGGATGGGAAGACACTTAACTGTATGCATCTCTTCCTAGGGTCAAAAATCAACGTATCCCTCACCTCAGATGAGCACTCAACTGGACGGGAAGGTCGGAGTCTGGAGAGCAGAGAATCTGTGGTACCAATTAAACCAGTGACTTTGATGTCTCTACCACCAGGGGTCACTGCCCCTCATGTCAGACTCAACGATCCTGCAGGCTGACTGGGTTGAGACTGATGATGTATTCCACAAGGCAATCCCCAAGGCCGAGATGAGCCCCCTACCCTTGCCCCTTCCCCCTTCCCTGGTGCCTTTTCACACCCCTCCCCCACTGCCCTCCGAGGAAATTCTAACACCTGCAGAATTGGGTCCCCTGCCTAACCCTTTGGAAGGCCAAGAACCACAGCAATAGCCCAGATGTTTCTTCCCTTCCAAGAATCTCACTTTAGGGTGTCATCCCCACCCCTCAATGAAGGAGTTATAAATACACGCAATTTATTATACAGACCAGTAGTTGGTTACACTGGGGTCCTCTTTTTCAAGCTACCAGAGAAAGTGAGAGATCCCAGCTCACTTTTTATTTTACTGGGAAAACATATGATGACAATGATAATACATCTCAAGAGACTCTGTGGATTATCCAAAGAAATGCAGCCACTTCATCACACAACTGAGCATAAAACCTGAGATTCTTGACTGAAAATAAACACTTTCCCTCCCTGGAGGGGCATCCCCCATCCTCCCTATTTCTGATCCCTGTGGACTTGCAGGCCAGACTGCTATAGCCAGGAACTGGGCTTTGGAAAACGCACTGCAGGTAGAGAATGGAGGGGGCTGAATGGATGGGGTCAAGGCAGCACAGGTGCGGTGGGAAGGGGCTAAGCTATCTGCAGGAGCACATAGCAAGCTACGGTGAGCCCTCCCACTGCCACGATGCCAGCGATGCTAGGCAGGACCCCAGGATGGACTGTCTGCTAAGCAGGCTTGGGATCGGCCGATGGCGCCAGGGCCCCGGAAGGCTTGTTAATCAGAGCGAGGCTGCAGGATGACGATCTACTTCAGAGACAACCATGGGCGAGGATCAGATGCCTGCAGCAGCACCTGGCCTGGTTCTGGCCATTAAGCAAGTGCAAGGCAGTGACAACAGGCACACAGGAAAGGTGTGACTGGTATCCCAATAAAAAATTTTAAAAGCAAACATTAACGTATCATTGGGGAGAGGTGCTGTTCTTATCACATTTCATATACTGAACTACTGACTCCTCCCAAACCCATAAAGTCAGTACAAAGATGGAGCTAATTACAGGGGTCCCAGAGACCCTGCACAGCTCCTACTCCACACGGCCCTAACAGAGGGCACAGGAAGAGAACTGAGCAAGAGGTGGATGTGTCTAGGGGATGCCTCAGAGAGAAGGTTGAGATTTGGGTTGCAGCTTGAAGCCCTAACCAGATCAGTGAGGTACAGAAAGGGCAACACCCTATGGCTCATACCCAGCTAGGGACATTGGGGCGTGGGAGTGTGGCATGCTATGCCCAAAGGCCACACGAGGCCGGCTTTGTGTGGTGCAGGGCCTGACTTCTGGGCTTAGCTGCTGTTTCCATGCTATGAGGTAAGCTGGGTCCTTGTAGCCAAGCCGTGATCAGGGGCCTCACTCCTCACCGAAGTCTGTAACCAGAGCCGTTCTGTCAATTGGCAGAAATACACAATCTCAGGTCCCATTCCAGACCTGGGGAACATAAGGGGACCTCGCTTTTAAAAAGGCTTCTGTCAGGTCTTCTGCACAGAAAGGGGACTGGGAGAGCTGGTGCTCGGCCTACGTGCAGGTGGGAAAGTGGTGAAGGGCAGAAGCCATCCAACCCATGGCTGACATGGGTCCCTGTCACCACAGTGAGAGCCAGAGGGTCAAGGAGTGAAAGAGAAGAGCTCATGTCACACCCAAGGCAAAGGATAACCCAGCTGTGTGCACGGCAGGTCCTTTCCCCTACTTCACTAGCCAGCGTAGCCAATTCCTTCTAAGAAGTACAGTAGGATTTATAATCTATTAGGAAACAGAAAAATACTTGGTAACAAGACTATCCATAATCACAATCTCCATGCACTAACAAAGCATCTCACTGTTGAAGCCACGCTTCCAGGAGACACTGCATAAATTAAAGTATTAACTGGATAAGGAAGAATTTCACAGATAAATTAAGTATCTACTCAGTCGCTACCTGGTACTCAGCTCACACATCAACTCAGGGAATATTTAAAAGTGTGATGTCTTATGTTAGGACTCCCCCAGCCCCGCTATGTGCGATTCTGCTTGATATTTGGTTTTCCTCAATTTTGGATGAATAAGCACTTTAAAGCTCCAAAGACACCAAGCGGCATTCTGGACGACCGTGCCAACACCGGTCCCTCTTCCAGCTCAGTTCACAGCTTCCAAGTAATTGTTTAACATTCTGCCTCCTTAAAAATCTGGAAAAGTTTGACAGGGTTATTTGTGGGATTCAGTATGCTTTAAAGTAATGACGGCAATACAGATAAAAATAGGCGGGTGAAAAGGGGACATTCCCTTTCTTAGATTTAATACTTTATATTCATTACACTAGCAGAAACAAGGAAAAAAGAGACTGTATTTGACAAATGCAGCAGTTAAATGAATAAATCCCAAGGAAAAAAAAGAAGCCACCAAACTAGGCTGAGAAGAAAGTCTTATTAAGGTTCAAGAAAAAAATCATTAATAAAAGGCTTAAAAGTCCATGAATTTGGTGCCATGGTTAATGGCCCTATATACAAAGAGCCTACAATGGGTTCATACTGTACTAAATACCATGATTTAGATCATCTCATTTATCCTCAAAACACCCTGACATTAGTCCTAATTTACAAATGAAACTAGGGCCTAGAGAGGTTAAACAACTTGACCAAGGTCACATAGCCAAGTAAGAGTTGAGGGGAGATTTGAACTTGGGCTTGGATTCTTAGAACACATGAAGGTTCCCTTCCAATAGACACTGTTCTCCAGTCTGCTCCTGCCTCCAGGTTAATCCGCAAAGCATTTCAATGCAATAGATTTTTACGGTTACTAATACCAGAGACAAAGAAAACACCTCTGATTTAGACTTTCAAAATCTTACTGGAAAGAGCACAAGACATCATTCTGGGGACAGTGGTCAAAATGTGCCCTGCACTATTAACACCAAGGAAGATGAAAGTGAATTGTGACACTGGCTTATCTCCTGGTAGGGTAAAAAGGAAATGAATCCGGAGTAACTCTGAGATGTTGTTAATAATAAATACGGAGAGGGGCTTTTAACGAGGATGGATGTGTCACCTTGCAGCCAACATGTCTGCCAAATGCTGGGGAGAACGCACTCCTGTTCCGGGTTAGTGCTCCCGAGTCGCCAGTGCAGCTTATTTAAGTAATTGCCTGATCATAAATGAACGGGGTATTAAAGTAAAGTTGGCACGAGGGACGGCATCCACATGGCACATTCTTTGTTTCCTGAGCTTTATTCTCAATACTCCTGGAAAAGAGGAGTCACTAAATAAATAATGGGAGCCTGCTAGACAGTGAGGCCTTTTAAATTCCCCAAACTGTCAAGCATCTTATATAAAGTTCTCTTTCGACTTCGAGCTCATCGGATTCCATTTTAAATATTAATTTTGTCAGAGGACAAGCTCATTCCCTTCAAAGGCTCACAGCTTCAGAGCAGGATGCCGGGGAAGCTCATTACACCGTTTTAAATATTAATTCTGTCAAGGAGCAAGCTCATTCATCCCCTTCAAATGCTAACAGCCTCCAAATAAGGTCCAGGTTATTTACCTGTAAGAAGATCACAGGAAGAAAATAGGGCTGGGAGAAGCAGACCCGAGAGGAGCGGGGAGACGACAGAAACGCCCCGCGCGAGGGTCCCGAACTCCGAGCCGCCTCGTGCGGGCTCAGCTCGCGGGTTAACTTTGCCCGTCAGGGCAGACACGCCCTGCCCGAGCCTTCCCCCGCCCGTACGCGCCGGTGTGCGGCGCAGGGCTCGGGCTCCCGGGCCCGGGACGCGCTCCGCGGGGCCGCTGACACCCGCCCGGCTCGGGCCCGGCGGCGAGGACAAAAGGGCCGCCCCTCGGAGTCGGACGGCCGGAGCCGGCGCCCGCAGGACGCAGCCGCAGGAGCGGACGGGCGCGGCCGCGGGGTCCCGGCGGGGATGCGCGGCGCGCGGCGGCGGCGGGCGCGCACTCACCTTCCTCCTCGAACTCCAGCTTCTCCAGCATGCCGGCTTCCGCGGGTCCCGGGGCCGCCGCCAGCGCCGCCTGAGGGGGAGGAGGAGGACAGCGATCAGCATGGGCCGCGGCGCTCGTCCCCGGCCGGCGGGCTCGCGGCCGGCCGAGCGCTCGGGCCTCGCTCAGCCGCTCGGGGGCGGAGCCTGCGGTACCGGGGCGGGGCCTGCGGGCGGGGTGTGGCGAACCCCGCGAGCGGCAGGGTGGGGCCTCCCGTAGCCCGGGCGTGAGGGCGGGGTCTGCTGGCGTGGGGGCGGGGCCTGCGGACGTCAGGGGCGGGGCGGCCGCAGGTGGCTCCCGTGAGCGGCATCCCCCGGCTCCCCCGCGGCTTTGGTACGGCCCGCCCGGAGGAAGCGTGGGAAGGCGAGCCCGGGCGGGCGCAGCACTGCGGCGGGGAAGCTGCGCTGCGTCGCGTCGTGGCCCGCGGCCTCCGCATGCGCCCGCTCTGCCTGCGGCCGACCTGCGCAGGTGCCGGCGGGCGCGGTCCCTGCTCCGCTTTCGACCGTTACGTTCCTGACGTGGCTGCCTCTCCCCGGCCTTGACGGGGGCGGGGCGGGCCCATCGCCTGCGGGGCGCCGGCGCTCGGCTGCCGGGCGACTCTCCCCGCCGGGAAGCCTCGGCTTGCCCCGTGCTTACCGCCCGTCCTCTCCTCCTGTGGGCGGCTGCTGCCAACAGCTCGCGCAATCTAAATCTGGCCTGGCCGCTCTGCCACCCCAGGACCTGGGTTTCTGAGCCTCTCCTGGCGCCAAGTCGGGCTGGCAGGCGGCGAGGCTGGCAGGGCCTGCAGCGAGCCCGTTTGGGCCTGCAGGTCTAGTGCTAGCGCTCGAGCTCCAGGCGCCCGTCAGGGCGGCGCAGGCCCACACTGCCCTACCCGCCGCCGCCGGGAGGGCCTGTGCGGTCATCCCTGCAGGAAGTGCTGACACCTCCTTTGCCCCTTCAGGCGGTTTTGTCACCTACTTTGGCAGTTAAACCTTAACCCTTCCGCGCAAGGGAAGAGGCCTCGGAAGAAGACAAAACCGATCTGTAAAGCTGCTTTAGGGTTAAGACACCTGTATCTCATAGATATAACGTGGAGAAGGAGACAAGGGTGCCGGTCCTTCAGCGGAGGACAGCGTTCTAGTCACTGCACTAAGGCAAGGAAAGGGAAAAGGCAGACTGGAAAGGACGAAGTAAAACCGACAAGTGACAATGTTATCTACCAAGAAACTCCCAAGAAGATCAGGTGTGGCGACGCACACCTATACTCCCAGCACTCTAACAGAAGATGCTGGGAGATCCAGGTGAGTTTGAGTCCGGTCTGGGCTACACAGTGAGTTGGAGGCCAGCTGGGACTCCATAGACCCTGTCTGTCTCAAAACAAACAAACATCAAAGGAACTACAAAAAACAACCACCTAGAACTTGGTAAATTCAGCAAGCTCACTGGATACAAGATTAACACACAAAAATCAGTTGTAGGGAACCCATACTACAGCTCAAGGGCCAACACCTCCCGGGCAAGCACAAGGTCCTGAGTTTCATTTCCAGTACCAAAAAAAAAAAAAAAAAAAAAATCAACTGCATTTCTATATAAGACAGTGAACACATGGAACAAGTTGATATAAAAAACACATAATCACGTACAGTGTCCGTATACTGAAAATCACAAAATATGCATGAAACAAAAAGAGCTAATTAATGCAGAGGGTTTCATGAATTGAAATACCCAAGAAAATATGTTAAGCTGGGTGTGGTGGCTCATGCCTGGAGCCTCAGCACTCAGGAGGCTGCAGTAGGAGGATCCTTGCAAGTTTGAGGGCATCCTGGGTTACAAAGTGAGCTCAAGGCCAGCCTGAACTGAAAAGAAAGAAAGAAAATAGTATGTTGGTTATCCAACAAAGTCATCTTTTGATTTAATACAATTTCTATTCCCAAGAAGGCTTTCTTGTTTATTTGAAGAATACCTGAAATAATCCATGAAGAAAAATAAAGTGGAGGAGCCTCTCAAAGACTTCCATAAAGCTGGAGTGATCAAGACTGTGATATAATAGATTAATAGAGTACCCATAGATGACCCATGCAGATAGAGAAACCAGTTTTGGTGAAGGTTGTATATCATAGCTTTGGGGCTTGGAGTTTGGAGACCAAAGGCAGAAAAAAAAAGTATGTTTAACTTCAGCATTACACCTTTTATAAAAATTAGCTCAAGTTGGATGAGGAACAGACAATGCAAAACAGACTTTTAGGAAAAAAATAGAAAAGATTTGGGACCTAGGTCTGGTAGATTTGACCTTAGAAATACTCTCCATACAAGAAAAAAAAAAAAAAAAATGGGACTGGGGCCCTGGCCTGGCAGCAAGATCCTGAGTTTGATCCCCAGTACTGGGGGGGGGGGGGAGATAAATTGTATCTTATTAAAATGAGGAACTTTCATTGCTTGAAAGACCCTGTAAGAAGATGAAAACAAAAAAGTGGACATGGAAGAAAATTCTTGGAAACCACAGAGCTCCAAATTACTAGTTTCTGGAATACATGAAAAATTCCAGAGACTAAGTGCCTGCTTAGGCAAGCGCGAGGACCAGGGTTCAATGCCCAGTACCACATTCTGCCTCTGTGTCCCAAGCATGCTGAGCCAGCGACTGAGACTGGGCATGGTGGTCCACGCTGTAGTTGCAGCCCTAGGAAGGCTGAAAACAGAAGGACCCTGTGAGTCTGAGCTGCGTAGTGAGACCTTGTACCAAATACATTTAAAAAAATAAAAACTCTCAAAGCTCAGAAAATGATTTAGCTGGGACTTGAGCAAAAGACAAATGGTGATTCACTGAGGGATACACAGATGGCAGCTAAACACATGGCTCACCTTGGCCACTGGGGGGATACCAACTAAAACCCCAGCAAGTTATCAGTGCAGCCCCAGTAGGATGGATAGGATAAAAATGATGGTAGCACCCAAAGCAGGTGAGGACTTGGAGAGAAACAGATTCGCTTCTGTATTGCTGGTGGGGGAAAAAATGTAAGCAGTGCTCTGAAAAACAACTTGACAGCTTCTTCCGAAATGAAGCACACAGTGACCAAGCAGCAACCCAGTTACGCCCTTGGGCATTTGTCCCAGGGAAATAAAAACTTAATGTTTATCCAAAAAAGCTACACCAGAGTTTGCGGCAGCACGTTGGTAATAGCCCCAACCGGAAATAGTGGCTGTCACAGTTGGGTGAGGGGTTTGGTGACAGTGATCCAGCCATCACTTGGAAAGCTGTGCAACAATAAAAAAGAATGAGCTGCTGATGCCTATGCAAATTTGGGTAAATCCCAGGGATGATGCTGGCACGAACAGCCCCGCTCACAGGGCACGTGTCGTGTGATTCCCTTACACTGTGAAATGACAAAATTAGAGAAATGGAGAACAAATGAGTGGAAGCTGGGGGTCAATGCGAGGGACCTTTGTGGTCAGGGATTTGTCCTGCAGCTTGACCGAGGACGTCAGTGTCTGGCTGACGATACCATGTTTTTGTCTACAAGGCAAACCAGGCTGATGTTGTGCAGGAAACAGCAGCTTGGATTAAAAAAAAAAAAAATTGGAACTGGGAATGGTGCACATGCCTGTACTCTAGCACTCAGGAGTCTGGAGCAGGAGGATTTCTGTGAGCTCAAGGCCAGGCTGCATTACTTAGTGAGACCCTGTCCCAGCAAAACAAAGCAAGGACAAGGAAAAGCATCTTACTGAAAGTGTTCAGTTTAACCATACCAGCTATATTCGGAGTTGTGCATCTTACAGCATGTTACCATTCCAGGGCAGACTCTGCTCTCAGCGCCAGCCACTGCCCAGCTCCACGCCTGGCCTAGGCAGCCACTCGTCTACTCATCTCTGTCAATTTCCCTGTTCTTCTTTTTTTATTTTAAAAATAAAAAAAACCAAAAATAAATAATAATAACAAAGACAATAGCAAAGCAAGATAAAAAAAAATGGTACAGATTTTCAAAATAAGAATAGAAAATTAACAGTGGTTGCTATATCCAGTTTCCTATTCTGACAATTTTTTTCCTGGAAATTTCATACACGTGGAATCATGCAGTACATGATTGTTTTTGGTACCAGGAATTGAACTCGGGACTCTGCACTTGCCAGGCAGGCACTTGGGCCACTCAGGTACCTCCCTAACCTTAATAGATGATCTTTTGTGATTGGCTCAATTTTTTTTTTTTTTTTGAGGTAGGGTCTTACTATGTAGTTCAGGCTAGCCTAGAATCCATGTGGTCCAAGGGTCCTGTCTCAGCTTCCTGCCAATTTGGATTTTTTTTT
>PVKA01029944.1:0-27790 GCA_004027165.1 Ctenomys sociabilis
GAGCTGGGCGGGGGCGGGCGGGATGGAGCAGGACGGCGGAGTCGGCCGCGCTGTCTCTGGCCGGTCTCAGGAGCTGGGCGGGGGCGGGCGGGATGAACTGGTTTACTTTTCTAAGGGATTACTGTGTCACAGCCCTGTGGCTGCTTCTCCAGTTGATCTTGCTCAGATCTGAGTGAGCTAGATTGTCCCTGATAGGCCAATTGCCTTTGAAACCAGAAGAGACACGGCTTAAGTTTTGACCCTACTCCAAACAATTCTTGCTTTCTTCCAGAGGGAAATACCTCTGGCAACTGATGGCTCACAATTTTTTTCCCAGTAATTCTCTATGATGTGGTGCTGTGGATGGCAGAAATTGTACATTTTGGTGAGATTTTCATGAAATTCATATTTATTCACTTGTAAGCTTTGATATTTTGTCCTTCTATGATAATTATACTTTTATAGAATTATCATTTCATTTTATGAAAGGGATGTGAAACTAGGTTGCACATGGTTTTAAGTGAAGATACTTGGCAACAAAAATACTGGGTGCCCCATATTCACTACCAGAATGCACCAAGCTTACTATTCTGCTGCTGCTTTGGATTCTCAAAGGCAGGTATTTCTGGTGCAGCGGCAGGAGAAGGCAAGGGATGACTTTCCACATGGGCCTGTGTTCAGGGTATAATATGCTCTTTCTTACCATTCTTTCCACTTGTACCATCAAGTTGGAATTAGCACGATAATGGCATTATTTGCAGAAACTCTTTTTCTCAAAGGACTGTCATAGGGTAGGTATAATGATAGCATGTAGCTACAGCTCCCTTTGAGGTTCCTACACAAGAGGAAGATGTGTGCTCTGTAACTATTTTCCCCTTGCAGTGGCAAGCAGAAACACCAAATTGACACCCAGGATTTAGAGACAGATTTATTTATGACAACAGACACTGGTCAGAATTACTCCCTCCAAATCAGGCCCTGATCTCTGACATCCTAAGTTTATATGAGATAGGCAGGCAGGCAGTACAGAGGTAGACTGGCTTGTCAATTGTGGATTGGTTTATGTAATGTGCAGCACAGTGACCATTTATGCATCACAGTGACCAACTGTTTCTAAGGGACAGGAGCAATTGGAGATGTATTAGGGACTATTACCTAGGCAACTAATAAACTGAAGTATTCTGGCTGGGAGGCATTTTATGCTACACCCTCTAAATGACACTGATCAGGCTATTAACATTCTATATAGAGGGTGATGTGGTCATGCAGAAGTATAAGTGAGCAGAACTCTGTCGCTGAGACAAAACCAAGTTATCAGAATAAAAGACCACTTCCCAAGATCCTAAAGCCAACTGGAGAATATATGCTGGTTCTCATAAGTCCTCAATTAAAGATTTGAGTTAAACATCACTCTTTAAAAGAGATAAGTGAACAATGAAATTTTATCAGAAAAATAATGCTAGATTCTTAAAATTGTACCTACACAAGGGGGTTTCTGGGGCATTAGCAGAGTTGAGTTCTTGTCTAATTCCTAATCACTTGTCTGCTGTCCTGGGCTAATAAATGGGCTCTGAGGAGGGAAGATAGATAGGGCAAAGCCTGAGCATCTGAAGAGGATGGAAGTACCACAGGCTACCCACCTTCTGGGACCCCAGAGAGGTTGTGAATCTCCGAGTGCAACTGTGAGATTCCCCAGGGCTCCTAGCTCTCAGAGATGTTGCAGAAGCCATCTGTTTGTGCTAAGTTCCCTCTATTTCCTCAGGCTGAGGAAAGTGCTTTTTCTGATGATTATTCCTGGGAGACGATAGACTTTCTTCTAGGTCATAAGAAAATTGAGACCTTACTACAGAAGCTTGCTTTCCTAACCTTTACTTGACAAGATTCCTGTCAGCTTGACCTAAGCCCTGAGGGGGGAGAGATAGGAGCAGGTAAGAAAAATTGATAGGGTAGAAGGGGGAGCAGGTGGGAACCCAAGGAGAGGTGGCTAGAAGAGTTAGAAAAATCACAACTAACCAATAAAAATAATACAAATTGAGACATTTTGGAATAAATATTTTTTAAATTTAAAAACAGTAGTTTAGTTCAAGTAATAAGAAAAAGCATTGGCCTTCAATATCAAATGAAAAAATATTTAAAAACATAGATCAAAGGCTCAGAAAGAAGTTTTAATAGAAGACAGGTGGCTGATAAATTAGCTAGCAAATGTCAGTGGTCAATAATATGAGGAAAATAATACCTCAGAATTTAGTCGAAGTAGTGTTTAGCTTCTGGTCTGTTGGGGAAGTTGTAGAGTGCTTTGCAAACTTCAGAGGATGTGAAGAGCATTTTATTTCTAGATGCAAAGGGGATATGATGGTTATCCCAGAATGTATGAGTCATTGAATCCCAGAAAAAGCAGGGATAGAAACGCCTTGCTCCCCTTTCACATTTGGTATTACTATTCACATCATTGGCATGGAAATCTGTGCCCTCTGACAGACATGAACAAAGAGTTTGGTCTTGATGCCAAGAAGAAGTGAACGGTGGCCAGGTATTAAAGAACCTTCTAAATAATACAGGTCATTGAACAACTAAACTGTGCCATCCCAATCACTGCTTGAGATATGATCCTCTTCGGTGTTCACAGAAGAACTCAAAATATTAAATGCAGTCATTCCCTTTAGAATGCCAGCTGTCAGAGTGACAGGCTCTTTTACTTGAAAGCTAATATGCTCCTGAGATGTGACTTTGGCAGTTTTCTCAGTACAGTCCTGGGCTCACTGCAAACTTTATTAGCACATCTTCAGCAGTTCAAATGATCTATGATGTTTCTTAAACTGAATTTTGCTCAGGATTTCTATAATTGGTGGAACTTTGAGGTGTCTCTCAGGGAGTGATGGTTGTGAAGTTATGTATGGAAAGGAGGCAGAATGTGGATATCACACAAGAGACTACTAGCTGTCCACCAAATGTGTTCTAGTAGCCAGTTAGACTATAGCTCCTAGCTTCTCTGCAGCTTGGGAGGCCTCGTTGACCAGGAGCTCTTCAGGGACAGAAACAAAACAACTGTGCTCCATGTCTGATTGATCATGGCCCATAAAATCTTTGCCTTGTGTGATAGCTTTTTCCATATCTGTGGCAGGAAGCAAATGTCTATGAGATCTTAAGGGAAGGTAGGGGGACTGGGAGTGGAAGGGGCCTGGGTCCCTGTTGCCCATTCATCAGCTTGCTTGTTAAGGCCATAAGAATAAGCTTCTGTGTGTCACATCACTGAAATATGAGTGCTTCTTTTTTGCAGTGAGTAGTAATACTCTAAGATGCAGACTGTCCAACTGGCTATCACCTGTGCTGCACAGGAATCAAGTCTTGAAACATATAAAGGTATTTTATGACATGCATATCAAATTTATATCAGATGGGGCAAGCTGAACACAACTTCAAAGACTACATATTTTTGCACTCTCACTCACTGAACTATGTCCTAAGATTTTATGGAATTGAATAGCTAATTGGAAAGAAACACGGGACCTACCTCACTTCAGAACTGCTTGAAGATCTGCCATTTCTGGGTACAATGCTAAGTTTCTGTGGACTGGAAAGAATGAAATGGAACAGAAGAGAACTGTATAGAACTGCACAAGTAACTGGAGCTCATGGTAATGTTTTCAAAGTTGTTTGATTCAGTGACTCAGAAATGTCAGAAGCATTTTTAAGAATTAATAGTTGCAACATTTGTTGAACAGATAATCTGGGCTAAACACCTACATGTATTTTATTCCCAGGAACTCCTAAAACATACCCATACTTATTAGTATATTTAGACTATTCTTTATTTTATGTGTTTGCTATAGGGTCTCACTGCACAGCTTAGACTTGCAGTGATCCTCCTGTTTTCAGCCTACCTAGCACTGGGATTATAGGCATGTGCCACCATGCCTAGTCTTGATGGCTGGCTCAGTGCACTGGAGGAATATTTCATAATAAACATGTGCCTTAATTTACTTAATTTTTCCTAACACTGACAATCATTTTATTTTTCTAGATTGGATTAATACAAACTAGACTATCATTCTTTACTGGTACAAAACTTATTTTTAAATGTTGAGAAATGGTGGGGCTAGGAGAGACACGTAATTTTAAACATTTCAATGCATGCTGCCAAACTGAAATTCTTGCCACATTGCTGTCTATACTTCTTTCAATTACATTTAATATATTTTATTAATTTTATTTTATTAAAGAACAAATAGCACTGAGAGAGTTTCAAATCAAATTAGTATGACATGTTTAATAATTAATACATTGCATATTGTTTTCATAGTGCTTTTTTGTTATACAAAGTGCATACATGATATTCTATTTACAAACACTATTAGAGAAGATGCTTCTAATCAATGAATTAAGAGAATGTAGCTCTAAACTTATATATTTAAAGCTGAATTATAGTACAGTTTCAATAATTAATATTTTTTACATTGTTATCTTCCTAGTGGTTATGCATAGTCCAAGAAGCTAACTGGATATCCTGTCCAAACACTATTAGTGCAAATCTTTCTTCTCATAGAGTTATGCAGAAGTACTGCATATTTATCCTAACTGTACTGTTTATACAAACACAGAATAGTTCTTCCTTTGTATCCCCCCCTTTTTTTTTTGTTTAGTCCTGTTGAAGATGAGTATTCTATTGTCATTAAATTATTATAGGTGCTTAAATTCAGCAAAACAATCCAGCAGTCCAGCAGTCCAGAATAGTATTGAGTTATCAGAAAAATTTGTTGACTAGAGCCATTTACAGCTCAGCATATTATTATTGCTTTATTTTATAAACCTCGTTTTTATACTTTTCTGCTGGATGGTTAAGACCAAGATAAAGCAAGACCTACATAAAAAGAAATGTAATGTTTGTATCTGATGAGGTCAGACAAGTCCCCTCAGGGTTTATCCTATAACCCTGTACCTCTCTTTGTAGATTCTTTGTTAGTGTCAGTGTTGTGGATCAGTGATGGCAATTGTGTGACCAGTTTCTGTCTGTGAAAGCCTGAAAGAAATCTTTCTCTCCATATGACTCTCCACAGGCATACTATAGATCATTGATCACATTCCTCTGTGGCTCCATAATCTTCTTGATCAGAAAATTTGGGGCAAAACTGAGCAGGTTCTTTTATGTCCTGAGTCTTCAGTCTGTTGACTGATCTTGCAGCCCTTCCATTTCTCCAATTTTTGATCTTCAAACTCAGGTTGTTAACTATCCAGAAGAGAAGCTGATTAGTACCCTGCAACATATGCAGTTCAGTTTACCCTAACTATCTTAGTAAACTTTTTTTGGTTGTTGTTATACCTTTCTATTTGTATTTCTTCTTCTGATTCCTATTACTAAGGAGATTGTACAATATTTGCATATGTATGTCTGGTTTATTTCACTTATGAGTATATGTTCGAGGTGCATCTACTTCAATATAAATGCTTCAAGTTTATCATTCTTTATAGCCAAGTGATATTACATTGTACAAAAATACCACATCTTTTTCAACCATTCCTCATGTGACAGGCATCTTGGTTGTTTCCAAGATTTGCTATAACAAATTGTGCTGCTATAAATATAGCTACACATATATGACTATGATATGATGTTTTCAGTTCCTCCGGGAAAATTCCTAGTGGAGGGATAGCCGGCTTGAATGGGATTTCCAGTCCTAATTTTGTGAGGAGTCTCTACACTGATCTCCACAATGGTTGTACCAGTCTACATTCCCACCAGTAGTGGAGAAGTGTTCCCTTATCCCCACATCCTCTCCAACATTTGTTGTTGGTTGATTTCTTTATGATAGCCATTCTTTCTGGAGTGAGATATTAACTCAGCATTGTTTTAATTTTCATTTTACAGATGTTAGTGATGTGGAGCATTTTTTATATATCTATTAGCTTCTTTAATTTCATCCTCTTAGAAGTGTGTATTCATCTCAGATGCCTATTTCTGGACTGAGTCTTTAAATTTGAGGGCCCTAACATATCTTAATTCTTTATAAATTTTAGAGAGCAGACCTTTGTCTGAGTGCTTATTAGTTAAGATATTTTTGAAATTTGTGGGTTGTCTTATCAATTTGTTGATAATTTCTTTTGACGTGCAAAAACTTCTCAAGAAGAGTTGATCCCAGTTGATTCTTTCTAGGTTTTCCTGTGCGAGCACATGTTGTTCATGAATTCTTTACCTACCCCTATATCTTCAAGAGTGCCTCCTGCTTTCTCTTCCAGGAGATTGAGTGTTTCTGTTCTAATGTTCATATCTTTAATTCATTTTGACTTTAGTGCATGGTAAGAGAGCTGGGTCAAATTTTAGTTTTCAGCATGTAGAAAGCAAGTTTTCCAGCACCATTTGTTAAAGAGGCTATTTTTCTTCCAGTATGTGTGTTTGGCCCCTTTATCGAAGGTCAGGTGGCTGAGTGTGTTCGCAGAGGTCTCTGCATCTTCTAATCTGCTCCATTGATCCTCATGTCAATTTTGTTGATTTTAGCACAGTAGCTTTGTAGTATAATTTCAAGCCAGGAATTGTGATGCCTCCTGCCTTGTCTTTGTTGCCCAGGATTGTCTTTGCTATTCTAGATCTTTTTTGGTTACAAATAAATTTCAGGAATGATTTCTCTAGGTCTGGGATATATGATGGTGCCAGTTTGATAGGCATTGTGTTAAATCTGTACAACAATTTTGGGAGTATGGCCATCTTCAGGATGTTGGTTCTTCCTATCCAGGAGCAGGGAATATCTTTCCATTTTCTCAAATCCTCTATGATCTCTTTCCTGAGGGTATTGTAATTTTCTGTGAAAAGATCTTCAACTTCCTTGGTTAAGCGAATTCCAAGGAATTTCATTTTCCACAGTGCTATTGTAAAAGGTATTGTTTCTATAGTTCCATGTCAGTGTGTTTGTTATCTGTGCAGACGAATGCTATTGGATTTTGAGTACTGACTTTGTATCCTGCTATGCTACTGAATTTGTATATCAATTCTAGTAGCTTCTTTTCTTGGTGGAGTTTTTTGGGTCTTCCAAGTAAAGTATCATGTCAGCTGCAAGTAGTGATAATTTAACCTCTTATTTACCTATTCTTATTCCTTTTATTTCTCCCTTTTTTCTAATGGATCTAGCTAATGATTCCAAAACTATATTGGACAGGAGGGGTGGAGAGGACATCCTTGTACTGTACATGATCTAAGAGTAAAATATTTCAGTTTTTACCCATTTAGAATTATGTTAGCCATTGGGTTGTCATAGATGGCTTTTATCAAATTGAGGTAGAGGCCTTCTATTCCAATTTTCTGCAGGGCTTTGAACATGAATGAGTGTTGGACTTTGTCAAAAGCTTTTTCTGCATTATTTGTGATGATCATGTGGTTTTTAGATTTCAGTCTATTAATATAGTGTATTACGTTTATAGATTTTGGAACAGTGAAACATCCTTGCATCCCTGGAATGAATCCTACCTAGTCATGGTGTATGATCTTCTTGAAGATTTGCTGTATTCTATTTGCTAGGGTTTTATTGAGTATTTTTGCATGTATGTTCATGAGGGAAATTGGCCTATAGTTCTCTGTTTTAGTTGTTTCTTTCCCTGGTTTAGGAATCAGTATAATACTTGTTTCCAGAAATGATTTTGGGAGGACTGCTTCCTTTTCAATTTAATGGAAGAGTTTGAGGAGTGCATGGATTATATCCTCTATAAATTTCTTGTAGAATTCAGCTGTGAATCTACCAGGACCTGGACTTTTCTCTGTTGGCGGGCTTTTTATTACATTTCGTATCTCGTTGGATGTTATTGGTTTATTGAAAGTTGTTATATATTTTGGTTCAGTTTTGGTAATTTGTACCTTTTGAAGAATCTGTCCATTTCTTCGGTGTCTTCTATTCTGTGAGTGTGAAGATTCTTGAAGTAGCTATTGATAATATTCTGAATTTCCACTGGGTCTGTCATCATTTCACTCTTTTCATCCCTTATTGCTTGTATTTGAATTTTTTTCCCTCTTTTTGATGATGTTAGCTAGGGCTTTATCAACTTTATTTTAGTCTTTCAACCAGCTTTTTGATTTGTGGATTCTTTGACCTTTATTTTCATCTCAATTGAATTAATTTCTGCTTTAATCTTTATGATTTCTTCCTGTCTTTGTGCTCTGGGTTTCGTTTGGTCTTCTTTTTCTAGTTTTCAGAGGTGCAACATTAGGGTGCTTATTCATTCCCATTCTGTTTTCCTAATGTTTGAATTCATAGCTATGATTTTTCCTCTAAGAACTGCTTTCATCGCATCACATAGATTCCTGTAAGTTGCTTGAATTTTCATTGAATTGTAGATATTGTTGAATTTGTTGTTTTACTTCATTTGTGAACCATTTATTGCTGATTATGGCATTGTTTAATTTCCATGTATTTAGGGGTTTTTCTGGTTTCTTTTGTTGTTTATTTTCAGTTTAATTTGCACTGTGGTTGAATAATATGCATGGGATAATTTCTGTTTTCTTGCATATACTTAAGCATGACCTACGGACTAGTATGTGGTCTATGCGCAGCTGAAAAAAATGTGTTCATCTGTGGTTGGTGGAACATTCTGTTTATGTCCATCAGGTCCGTTTGTTCCAAGATCTGGTTAAGTTCTGATACTTCCTTGCTAATTTTTTTTTCTTTCTGATCTATCTTTTTGAAATAAGGGGGTGTTAAGGTCTCCTGTTAAGGTTGTCTTCTTGGATATTAGAATTTTCAAGTCCATAAAGATTTGTCTTACATAGTTGGGTGGTCCTGTGCTTGGTGCACAGATGTTTATGAGTGTGACCTCTTCCTCTTGAATTTTCCCCCTAACCAATATATAGTGGCCTTCTTTATTTCGTTTGATCATTCTTGGTTTGAAGTTGAGACTGTCCAAGAACACAATTGCTACTCCTTTTTTCTGAGGTGGTGGGGCATGTAGTATTGTTTTCCAACCTTTGACTTTAAGCCTATATATGTTTTTTTGAGTTAAGTGTGTGTCCTTTATACAGCATATTGTTGGGTTTTGTTTCCTAATCCACTGTACCAGTCTATTTCTCCTAATTGATGAATTGAGTTCATTACATTGATAGTTATAATTGAAATGTGTTGAATTGTGATTGCCCTGATATTTAACTGCTATTGTTTACTCCTTTTTGTCCCATGTGTAATTGTTTGCCCTGTTTAGTGGTTTTTTCTGTTCTCATTTGTAGAGTTCTGGTCATTGTGGTCCCTCTGTAGAACATCTTTCAGTAGCCTGTGTAGGGATGGCTTTCTCATCATGAAATTCTTTAGTTGTTCTTTGTTGTGGAAGTATTTCACTTCTCCATCATACTTAAAAGAGAGTTTTGCAGGGTGTAATAGTCTGGAATTTTTTTCATACAGGACTTGAAGAACTCTGCTCCATGCTCTCCTTGCCTTCATGGTTTGTAATTCTGATGGGTTTTCCTTTGAATGTGATCTGCTTCTTTTCTCTAGCATCTTTCAGCATATTATTCTTGTGTTGAGTTTCTGGGATCTTGACTATTTTATGTCTTGGTGTATTTTTTATTTGGGTTGAAGTTATTTGGAGTTCTGTATGCTTCCAGAACTTTATCTGAATGTTAGATTGTTTCCTCATATTTGGGAAGTTTTCTACTATTACTTCTGCCCATATACTTTTCATATCATTTGCATTGACTCCTTTTTTCTCACTGATGCCTATTATTCTCATATTGTTCATCTTGGCATCATCTTGCAGGTGATGGATTATTTTTTCCTGCAATCCACTTGTTTTTATGAGATCCTTTCTCACCCTTTCACTACGTGCACCAGCATCTTCAAGATCTGAGTGTCTGACTTTGTTTTCACTCAGATGGTTTTGTAGAATTGTGACTGAGATTTTACATTCTTGTATATCTCTTTGACTCTGCTTCATGCGATCTATTTCTTTTCTATATTGCTCATTCAAGAAATCCATCATAATTCCAATCTCCTCTATTTTTTTGTCAATGTCTTCTTTAGATGAGCCTGTGTTTCCCCTCTGTTTTGCTCCAGGCCCAGGGAGCACTGTGGAGCGCCAAAGCTCTATGTTGGGCTGGATTAGCGGCTGGTAGGGTCACAATAATTCTCACTTGTTTGCTGGGCTTGTGGGCAGGGGTACGGGGAGCTGCAGGGGGGGCACGCTGGGGTGGATCGGGCTGACAGAGTCTCAGAAATTCTTGCTCACTCAGAGGTCTTGGGACAGGGGCTCTGGATGGTGCAACATTCAGGGAAGCTGAAAGTTGTCCCACACACTCACCAGGCTGTGCTCGGGTAGATCAGTGGCCGGAAGAGTCACAAAATTTCTCACTCGCTCAGCGGGCTTGGGGTCATGAGCTCTATGGAGTTGCAGGACAGACCAGGCTGGGTACCTTTAATATTTTAAAACTGAATACATTTTTAAAACCCAGTGTATAAATTATATTTCATCATTGCTCCAAAGTATGTTGTATTTAGGAATTTTGGAGAAATTCTACAATAACATAGTTTAGAATGTAGGCATGAATATAATAAATAAAACACAAACTCCTTTTCATTGCATGATCAAGTTGCCAAAAAGAAAGAAAGATAGAAAGAGAAAGAGAAAAGATAGAGAATTATTCCACGATTAGAAATGAAAGGAAGTTGGGAGCACACGAGGTGAGAAACCTTGTGTTTTCTTTGGGTATACTTACCAATCAGAGGTGGTCTCTACCCTGAATTTTAGCAAGCAGGAGCCAAACAGAAAGAAAAGGGTGCGACCCATCAGAAATCTTTAAAAATCCACCTGTTTTATGTAATAAGTCAAAATAACAATTTCTTGGCCCCCTAGAAGGAGAGGTCATGTAGATTTCTATTTTTGGTTGACCCAGGATAGAACAGATGAAAAGGGAAATATTTTTAGTGCTACTAGGTTTCTATAGAAGTGAAAATGATAACATGAAAACACTCCAGACAAAACATATATAAATAGCTTCAGTGAAATAGATGAATGCCTCAAAATTCACAATGTACCAAAACTCAGTGATGATAAAACAGATAATCTGAACAATCCTATAGCTGGAACAGTGTTCCAGCTTTTTAATAGTGATTAAAAACCTTCCAAAAATAAATCCTCAAGAGCAGGTGGGTTCTTCCTAATATAAAGAAGTAACAATTACATTCAGAAAACAGTAGAGGACAAGATACATTCTAGATATCTCTATGATGTCTACTTTAGCCCCCAAATTAAATAAAAACAACACAAAAAATAAAAGTAATTGGCCTGGTCCTTGTGCAACACAGAAGCAAAGACTCTTGAT
The DNA here is from genome assembly GCA_004027165.1 of Ctenomys sociabilis. Classification (NCBI taxonomy): domain Eukaryota; kingdom Metazoa; phylum Chordata; class Mammalia; order Rodentia; family Ctenomyidae; genus Ctenomys; species Ctenomys sociabilis. The sequence goes on from PVKA01029944.1 coordinate 11,264, forward strand.
AAACTGTTAACAAAGTTTATCCAATAGCATATAAGAAAATTGAATATCACAACCAAGCAAGCTTTTATTCCTTGAAATGCAAAACTGGCTCAGTACTTTAAAAATTAAAGAGTAATTGTGTAAGGGACCAAAGTTAATAATTATACTTTATCATCATTTCATGTAATCCATTTACAGGAATAATGGGTGGAAAACAATGTCACACTAGTCTGGGAATTGTAATTATGGCCACTGCCAAGTGAGAGTTTACAAGGAATTGTAAGAATGACAGGCAAACTGAATTTCAATACATTGTAACACCAAAACCAACCAATTATTAGAACTAATGAGAATGAAGTAAATTTTGTTGATAAATGATCAACATACAAAAGCCCTTGTGTTTTATATATAGAATTATAAGTAAAAGTCATTTAGAAATAAATAAAACACAAAGTACATGAAATTTTTAGGGTGAATATTATGCAGAATTTTTATAGTTTATTAGAAAAATGTGGAATAAAGTTGTTTTGATTTCATAGGTTACCATAACAAAACACTAAAGTGGGTGGCTTCGGCAAATAGAAATACATTCTCTCAGAATTCTGGAGGTGGAAGTCTTGAGATTAATACATTGGCAGGGGTCTGCACACAATCCTCATTGTTTTATTCTAACTTTATGAATGCTGACTTTGTATCTAGCTGTGATACTGAATTTCATTATATTCTTTTGGTATAGCTTTTGGAGTCTTCTATGTAGAGTATCATGCTGTCTGTGAATAATGGTAATTTCACTTATTATCTTCCTATCCTTGTTCCCTTTATTGTTTTCCTTTGTCAGGTTATTCTTTCTAGTGTTTCAAGAACTACATTTAATAGGAGTGGAGACAATAGACATCATTGTCTTTTTCCTGATTTTAGAGTGAAGAATTTGAGTTTTTGTGTATTTAGTATGATGTTGGCTGTTTGTCTTAGAAGGCTTTTATGAGGTTGATGTAAAGACCATCTATTCCAATTTTCATAAAATATTTTTAATTATGAATGAGTGTTGGACTTTATCAAAAGATTTTTCTGTATCTATTAAGATGATCATGTGACTTTTGTCTTTGGCTTTGTTGATATGGTGTATTACATTTATGGATTTATGTATGTTTTACCATCTCTGCATTTTTGGGATGGATCTCACTTGGTCCTGATCTATAATCTTGATGATTTACTGGATTCTGTTTGATAGTATCTTATTGAGGAATTTTGTATCTATGTTCATTAGAGAGATTGTGCTATAGTTCTGTTTTTTGGTTGGCTCTTTCTCTTTTTTTTTTCTCTTTATTTTAAGGAAGGGTCTAGAGGGTGTTCAGGGTCTCACCCCTAGATTAGGTTCATAGTGATTGTCCTGTTTACAACCTCCAGAGTGCTAGGATTACAGGTATGCCCCACCATGCCCAGTCTCAATTGCTGTCTCACATGCCCCAGGGGTGGAGCTGGTATGGCCGGCCTGAGGCTCTGCCATCATTTCAAACAGTCCCAATGTTTGACTTCCAATTTCATCTATCTTTGTGTTTTGTCTTGTCCTGGATGGGCTGGGGTTGCATTTTGCTTCTGAATATTGTTATTTTCTCTTTTTTTAATTTTATGTAGTTTTCTACATTGGTGCTGGTCAATTTCTTATGATTGATAGCTTTATCACTGGCACTGAGGCTTCTCTAGATATCTGTTCTTCTGGGATATCATCTAGATATAGGTGGTTCTTTATAGTTATCCTAAGATTCTACCTTCCCAATTTATAAAGGAAGTAAAATTACTATTTGGCTCAGCATTCAATCATCAAGTACAGGGCTGTGGTGATGATTCTGACCCCATATAATCATAGCATTATCATACAGGGGAGAAAAACTGATTATAACATGTGTGATATCCTGGATAAAATACTAATGCTAGTAATAGCAATAGTTTTAAATACAGATAAACTACTGACAAACTATAGTAACCATTAGCCTGCTGCTCCAACCACAAGAGTAAGCTCTAAATTTGTATATAACATAACTAAATAAGCACTGTGTACTTGTATGCAGTGATTTTCCCTACTGGAGTGATTTTACCCTTTTTGAGGGGTGGGAAGTGGTTAAAAATGGGTAGTGGATAGGGAAAATTGATGAGTGAGGTTAAATATAGTAGTGTCAAGGCTCAAGGCCAAAGGATGGATCACCTGAGTTTTGGAAAACTGGAGGACACAGGAGAAAAGAATGAACTAGAGTGCAAAGGAGTAATCAGAAAGGGAAGAGACAATTGAAAGTCTTAATTCAAGAAGTAGTTGAGGAAAGAAAGAGGATCAATAAAAGAAGATTAAGGGCCAGCCAAATAGCTCAGTGGATCAAAGTGTCTGCTTAGACACAGGGGCTTGGAGTTCTATCTCCGGGCCTGTTGTGCTGGCCCTGCCCCTGGGGCACACTGAGATGGTGATTGAGACTGGGCATGGTGGTGGGCACCTGTAATGCCAGCACTTGGAAGGCTGTAAACAGGAGGATCAATATGAGTCTGATCTAGTAGCGAGACCCTGTACATCCTGTACACCCTGTCCTAAATACAAAAAAAAAAAAGAAAAACTAAAAAGAAAAATACAAAAACAATAAAAGGGAGGAAAAAAGAGAAGGACAATGAAAAAGAAAAGAAGAAAAGGAGACCAATGAAAGAGAGGAGAGGCGGAAAAGAAAACCCCAAACAAAAATAACCCCCAAATAAAAGAAAAACAAAACAACATTCAACAAGACAGGAAAGGCATGGACAACCAGACAAATAAGAGAGAATAAAGGCAGTAAAATACCTCTGGTGTTTACAGTTCTGTGATAGGGTCCATGTAAGATCCAAGAAATGTGCTGTAGACTCTGGTCATGGGAACTGTGCTGGGTACAGAGCTGATCTTGGCCTCAGGATGTGGGGCTGCGACTGGCCTTGTGTTGGTGGAGTTTTCCAGAGCCCAACTACTGGCTCCTAAATACTGCTTCAGACAATTCCATGTTGCTTGTCTAGCTAGTTACTCTCCCCTCCAGTGGTGTATGTGCTCCCTGTCTCTAGCCCGGCTGTCCTAGGTCTCCAAGTTCAGTACATCTGTCCGCGACTCTAACTTTTTTATGTCTTTTGTGGAGGATGCTGTAATGATTTTGTTTTATAGGCAAAAGTTTGTTGGCTTGGCTAAGTTTCTCAGGATCTGGGACTTGTACATGGGTAGTTTGGCCCATGAATAGTAGTGGTAAACCTATGGCATGCATCCCACAGTGGGCTATTTGCATCAGTGAAAGATCTGATTTTTCATCACTGACCTAGGAATTTTGGTCTTAAGCCCTACACTGGGTTGGCCAGCATTAAGGTAAACAGTAGGACAACTGTTTGAATGCACCCTACTGGGTACTATATCTGGCTCCTGACCAGTCCCCAAATCAGGTCCCCATGACCCCTGAAGACATAGTCAGAAATGTGCTTAATAACCTTCTACATACCTCCAGAGCCAATCAAATTGGCAGTCAGAGTGAACTGTCACAGTGAGTCACACTCCAAGAAAATGGTTTCCCTGAAGCTTCAGAAGACCTTGAAGGCCTTTTGGAAGAATGGTCCCAAGTCACTTTCCAGAAGTTAAAGATTTGTATGGTGTTTCTAACCACTGCCCTGCAGTGTGCATTCTTGCTGGGTGTCTGTGTGGGATCTTGAAGTTTAGGAAGAAGCCACAGGCTGAACTGGCTGCCAGAAGGAAGCGCAATGTGCTGTAAACACAGAAGTAGAGGCACTTCTGTGGCGCTTGTTGTTTTAACATGTTCTTTGTTAGTGTAGCTCCTTTTCATTCACTTCATTCTTTACTTCTATCCATCGTCAGCAGGGTTGCCATCAGGGGTCCTTTCTATAAACTGCTTCCTATTAGAGTTGGCATCAGCCATGCTGTCTTTTCTGTTTCCAAGAGCACATGGTCACTGGTGGTCAGCCAATGACTCAGACATGGATGGCCAGGAAAAACAATTGCAAAATGCGCCAAGCAGCTACAGTCCATTTTCTTTGTTTGCTCTGTGAATGTGGTTGTTTTTCTCTCAATGTGATGTGATGCACGCAACAGGAGTGTGTGGTCACTAGCTTTCAGGCATTCCTTTTGTTTTTGCTGAGACTTTTGATCTTACTTAGTCCAGTAAGCAGTCAGCTCAGTGGCTGACAACCCCAAACCTCCACGTGGCCTTCAAAAGAAGTCATACCAATATGAGATGATAAGTAATACATAGAGATAAGTGGCAGGTCAACTGCAAGAGGAAACCAGAATTGAGTGTTTTGTTGTATTTTACTTTCAATAGCAACTCATATTTATATCTGTGCCCTATAATAAACGAGGCACTTTACTTCTTTATTTTAGGGAAGGGTCTACAGGGTGTTCACAGTCTCACTACTAGATCAGACTAGTAATAATCCACTTGTTTACAGCCTCCCAAGAGCTGGGATTACAGGCGCGGGCCACCACAACTAGTCTGAATTGCCATCTCAGTGCATCCTAAGAGCAAGGCCAGCATGGCAGGCTCAGAGATTGGACCCTAGCCCGTGCACTTGCCTGCAGATGGTTTAATCTGCTGAGCTATTTGACCAGTCCTTGGGAAGTACTTTGGAATATCTCACTTGCTTCTCCTAAAAGCTATAAAGAATATTGAAAAAAACTGAAGAATGATTCTCTTCCTAGGTAGGATGGGGTGTGAGCTTTTACACTTTTTCATACCACTTCATTTTTCCAATGCATGTAGAATATATTTGTATGTTTAAGATTTAAGAATATATACACTGTTGGGGATGTACCCTAGTAGCACAGTGGCTGCCTGGCAAGTACAAGGCCCTGAGTTTGAGTCCTGGGAGCCAATATATATATATATATATATATATATATATATATATATATATATATATATCCATGCCAACTTTCCAGAACAAAAGTCATCATTATATACTGAAAGCACATGCTAAAAACAAAATAATAATTCAAAAGAGAATGCATTCAGACAATGAATAATAAAAAATGGCACAAATGTGCATAACTGGGCATCTACTAATGGTACATAGAATTCTTTTTTATTAAGTCATTGAAAATATTCTGTAATTTGAAATTATATCAAGATAAAACATTACAATAATATATAATGATTAGGAGCATGTAATTCTTGAATAATATTTAAAAGGAAGCAATTCTAATACATTTACTTGAAATTTCCTCACAAATACCAACAATGTCTAGATTTTGGGCTTTGCTTATAACCACAGATTTAAAATATAGTACAGTAAACTGTGGGGGAGGCAGAAGTTGTCATATGCCTGAGGCTTGGCATGACCAAGTGTGTTATGTGTGTCCTATGCCCTGTGTGCTGTGTGTGCCGTGTGCTGTGACACGTGCTATATGAATTACAGAAACCTAAAATTAAACAAATTGCTTGACTTTTCTTAGAAAGCAGATATGCTACTATAGTGTGGCTCTGCTATTTTCCTTTTCTTTTTTTTTTGTCTGTTGATACTGGGTATCAAACTCAGGACCTTGTGCTTGCCAGGCAGGAGCTTATAACACCAACCTATCTCCCTAGCCCTCTTTTATTTTTTTAAGAGGATAAAAAATACTAAAAAAAATAAAATCAATACAAAATTTCACTGAACAAGATGATAGGAATTCAACAATGGTTGTTGTATTGCATATTGTCTTCAAATTAGTTGTTCAGATTACCACATTTAAGCATGCAAAATTGCTCAAAAAAGTTAAAAAGAAAAAAAAAAGCATTAACTGTCCCTTTAGTTTATTTACTTGGCTTGCTGTTTTCTTTGAATGGCTTACTTCAGATTTTGTGATTCAGTGTATCCTTCATAATTTTTCTGCTACATAGCTGTGCACTAGACAAAGCTCCTGTTGGCATCTCTGTCCTTGCAGGAGCTTACATGGCATTCTTTCTTTACTGTACAACAAGATATGCATTTTATATATTTATTTTTTCTGACAGAACCAGGGATTGAACTCAGGCCCTTGTGCTTGCCAGGGAAGTGCTTATTCCACTGAGCCATCTCACCGGCCTCAAGATACGCATTTTGATACCTGTCCATTTCAAGGGATGAAGGTCATTTTCAAAGAGACAAGATTAATTTTGTAGAGAGACTGAAAAAATCCCATTCTTTTTATATATAATTAATTCATGTATAATTAGTACAGAGATATGTAGTTGAGGCATATTATTATTTCACCGAAAGTTTCTTATAGGAAATGCCATCTAAAATGCTTCTCAGGAGATAATGAAAAAAGAAAAATGTGGTCTGTCCTGTTAGAAGTTCTTTTTTTATTTTTAGATTTATAGGGTGTTCAGGCTTTCACTGCTAGATTGGACTCATAGTGATCTGCCTGTTTACAGCCTTCCACGAGCTAGAATTACAGGTACACACCACCATTCCCAGTCTCAGTTGCCATCTCAGCGCACCCCGGAGGAGGGGCTGGCAGGGCAGGCCCTGGGTTGGCCCCTGTGCCTGCTTGCAGGTGCTTTAATCTGCTGAGCTATTTGGTTTGTCCATGCTAGAAGCTCTTGCTTCAGTGAAGTATTTTAAATAAATGATAGGGCATTAGAAAATGGGAAACAATGGATATTATTACTCAGCAATCATATTTCTTGCACTTTGGTATGCTTTACTTACCTTTTTTTAACCAGTCATTTCATTTATTCTGGTAATCATTTCTCAAAATCTAAGGTTGAGAATTATCAGTGGATCTGATTTTTAATATTCTTTTCTATTTGTAAAATCATATTGTAGGCACTTTTGTTTAATTGTATCTTTATGTGTGCATATATTTTCCCACATAAAGTCACTGTTAAATATTTGTACATAAAGAATCATAGACAGCACTGAAGAGGCCAGAGAAGAAGCAGTGCATAGTGCAACACACAGGAGCTTGGAGAAAGGACACAATCATCAGCCCCAGAACGTTTCTCATATTCAAACTATGCAACGGTGTCTGAGTAGCTCCATGGTCTTCTGTTTCATCCTCCAGTGGGGCTCTCCATTCATATCTCTCCATTCATTTGAATACTCTCTACCGTGACTTTGTGAAGAAGTTACCATTTTAGAATGAATCTTGCAAAACACACCATAACAGTATTTCTGTGCTCACTTGTCGCACAGTGCAATTTCTTCTTATGAATGCCTATGTTTGTTTAGGAGTCTCCTGATGGGATGAATGCATACTGAACAGAAATGCACTTCCGATTAGGAAGCACTTAGTCCCTAAGATCTGGACAAGGTAGGAGCTTCCTGAGAACAAAATAGGCCTCTGTCTCTTCTGACATCAGTAACTCCCCACTCCTGTCATCAGGGGAAGAAAGTAAGATACAAGGATTGTTGGGAGCTGCAGGAAGCTAGGAAATTGATCAGATGTGTGTAGGTCGGATTGGACCTCAGTGCAACCAAGCTACCCCACTCCTGAGATAAATATCCTGTTTGGTTCAGGTCAGCTAGGCAACCTGGTGTCATGTGTTACAAACTTTGTAAAAGTATAAATAAAGGATCATTTTGTTGTGTGTACAATTAGTTTTGCCCATCAGGCAGACCAGTGACCACCTAGCCCAGCTTTTGTCTTCTTGTCTATCTTTCTCATTCCTGTCATCATGTCTCCCTGGGTAGAACCGTTGGCAGTAAGACCAATGGATATAGAATGTTAAAAACAACAATTACACATTTTTACACAGAAATTTAGAAATGAAACCATACATAACATTCCCGGTGCTGGGAAGGTTGAAAACAGGAGGATCATTCCGAGTTCAAGTTGCATAGTGAGACCCTGTACCAAATACATAAATGAAAATAAATAAGTAAATAAATATCTGCATGACTCCCTAGAAATGTGTACAGTGATTGTTTTAAAAAGAAGTATGTATCACCTACAAGGTGAAACATAAGATGAAACTCTCCGACTTGTAGTTTAGTGATCTTTGCAGATTTAAAGGATTCCTTTCTCCAATTTGTGCTGATTTTCATTTTAATTTTCAGATATTTCTGGTTATGAAACCTTAGTCATGGATGATAATAGAGTGAGAAGCAGAATAATGAATTATTAGCACTCCTGTTTGGCAGGATGGAGATGTTAATAGGTGTAAATTATTTTGTCTTAAATTTCTAGTACAGACTGATGTTTATTAATAAAATCATTTGAGAATAAATGGAAGATTTTATTTCAAATGTATGTATTCCTTTCTCCCTTGGAGAAATCTTTGTGCAGATGAATCCCAGGAGTGTTCACCCGACCCTATCCATTTCCGAATGGGAAAGGTATAAGAGCCACTAATTGAATGTTCAACAGCGATTTCTGCGCCTGTGATTTGGAGAGGAGAGACATAGAAGTCAAAGCTCTCTTCTTCCCATGGGCTGCACGCCGATGGGCTGCTCCACAGGCCAGTTTCTGTTCTAGGTATTTACTTTCTTTCATCCCAGGCTGAGGCATGTTTTAGTTTCAGCAGCAGGGATCACAGCCACCTCCTCAGCACAAGTGGCACAAGTGTGCCCCTGGGCCAGGCGTGGGCAGCACCACAGCTCCCTGGCAGAGGGGCTCTGCTTCAATTTGCCAGACCTCCTGGAGGTGAGTGAAGGTTTGCTGACTGTGGTCAAGAAGCTCCCAATTAGGAATGATTCTCAAACCAAGTGTTGAACCGCAGTCCCTTGTAATTAAAATGCAAAACATACACAAACTGCCAAACCTTGCACACACACACACACACACACCCTTTGAGGAATTTTCCTTGAAAGCCTCACTTCTCAATTCCTTCAATCCTTTCCCTTCCTTTTCTACTCTGAAAAGCAAATGGCCTTTTCAGATCTGCACTATGAAGAAAAATGGATATGATTTATCCTTGCTTTTTGTACTGGCTTTACTGTTGCTCTCATTCTGTGAAGAATCATGAAGATACCATTATGTGGTATCAGGAAAAAAAGGAAAAAGATAGCTCTGAGGAAAGCACATTTATCTTCAAATCTTGTGATCATGAAAAAAGGGAGGATTATAAAAGACTTTTGTTGTGAAAAAATATATATGTATATACAAGATATAAGATAATTAGGATAGATATACAGCTGTTTTCTCTTAGTTCAATGAGAAGAAAGCTTTATACTAATATTGTTTAGACAAGATATCATGTCTGCATTTTGTCCTCTGAATAACTACTATGAAGACAACAATATGCAGTTTATTAATTATTGTAACTGTGCTACTAACCTGTTCTGAAACTGTTTCATTGCTATTTTATCTTTTTTCTCATTACAATGAATAAAAATTCTGGTGTCACATTTTGCTGTGTAATACAAGGGCAGGTAATTGGAGGCACTGGTTTAGAACTTTTTCCTACTGAATTGAAGAGGTGGTTATTATGTGGTGACCTCTGTCTTGCTCATAGTACTTTTCACTTAAAGCCTAAGTTGTCTGGTAGTAACACATTTGTAACAACTTTTTTTAGTTGGTAGAATTAACTTGGTACTCTTTTCCACTTTCATTCTTTCCATGTGTTTCCTTTCACTTTCCATATGGTTGAATTGGAGTAAAGTAGGACAGGAGACTAATGTAAGCCCAGAAAGAAGAGGGAGAGAAAAACCGAGCCAGAGAGAAAGAGAAGAATGAGGCAAGTGAAAGGAAGGCCCAGAAGGGCTGCACTTGAAAGAGCTCCTCCAGGACAGCAGTCATGCAAGGCTCTCTTGCTTCTGGATAGTGTATAAAGAAAATGTGAATTAGAGAAAGGAAATCTTCAGCGAAAGACACCATAACAAATAGCTGTCATCAAATTGGGAGAAAATTAGCATGTGTCACATAAAAGGTTCATAATAGAATATATGAGAACTGCTTATAATTTGATAAAATAACAGCAGAAAAAATAGAAAGGATGTAGATAGGTAATGTATAGGAGGCAAAATGGAAATTACTAAGAAGTATATTATTGAATGTACGACTTTACTAATAATCAAGAAAGTACAGGTTAAATAAGACTTTTATTTTTCATCTTTTAGACTGGGAAATATTTTAAAAACTTAGTAACTTTATACTTAGTAACTTTGAGGTCATAGAGAAAAAATAACTCTCTTCACTAAAACAATGCTTAAGATTAAACTTTGAATTGCCGTATTTGTAGGGAGATTTGATGTGCTTTTTTAGAATTACAATAATCCCCACTTGCTGGTATCTATCCAAGAGAAACATAGCTGTCTATGTGAGTAGCAGGTACAAAACTGTTCCATGGGGTGTTTTGTGAAATAGGAAAACACCTTCTGTTTATACCAATGAGGTAATAAATAGAACATTCATAATATATCTTATGGAATATTATGCAATAGGTTTTAAAGATAATAAATCCATTTTTATAGTGGTTAAAAATACCTGAAAGCTTCTTTCTACTAAAAAACTCACAAAAATAAAGAATTATTTCATTTCTGTGAAGAATCATGGGCTTAAAACAAAACTGTTTACTTGTATAATTTTATACTTGAATAGAAAGAAGGTTAAGTAGACACATCCTAAATTCAGCATGGTTGTTCAAAACCATAAGGCTGGCACATGTGGTAAAAAGTTCAGAGCCAGCTGGGTGTGGTGGCACGTATCTGTAACTCCTTCTACTTAGGAGGCTGAGGCAGGAGGATCACAAATTGGAAGCCTGTTTGGGCTACTTAGTAATATGCTCTGAGAAAAAAACATAACAGCAGCAACAATAAAACAAAACAAAACCTGGGGCTGGATGTATCATGCAAGATATCTTTACTTGCATCTATATTACCTCAGTTTCATACAATTAGAAATGAATCTGTATTTTATTATGTAATTAAAGTAGCTATTAAAAGAGGTGATTATGTACTTGGCTAATAAGTATTATTTTTATTTCATTTCATTTTTCTTTTCATTTTTATTTTTTGGTACCAGAGATTAAACGCAGGATCTTGTGCTTGCTAGGCCAGTGCTGCTGAGCTATCTCCCTGGTCTAATAGGTACATTTTTAGTATATTTTGATTTTAACTTTTTGGATTAACTAGATTACATCTTTCAATGCAATGACCAAGTTTTTCTATGAATTTAAAGGCTGTTTCTAATAGACAACAAAATGTATTGGCAACCCACTGCATGCAAAAATAGCCTAAGCCATTAAGGTGAAGCTCAAGTCTACGGTAAGTGGATTCTGACCACTGAGAAAATTTCTGTTCTTTGATCAAAGGATTCTGAGTCACAGGGATCCTAGGTATGCACCCCTGACGTACAGAAGGTGGAGAAACATTCAAACCATCCTTATTTTTCATGCTTGGTCTAGCTTAGTCACCAAGGGGAGCATTTATCTTGCTTTGAGTCTCACACATACAGCTAGATAATATAAACCCTCTAGGAAGTTGATGGTTTGAGTCTACAAAAGCCATCAATATCTTAGAGTTATAAAGTATTGTGAGGGCCTTAAAGCCTGCAAGCAAAAGAAGATCTTAATCATGCTTAAAAATACAAGCCTTAAAAATTAAGCTGAGAGTATGAGCTCCAAAAAAATTGTAGTTTATTATTTCGCTTTACAAAAAAAAAAAAAAAAAAAAAAAAAAGAAGCTCAAGACCAGAGATATTATGGATCTTGTCCGTGGTCACTCAGTTGATGGTGACTTTTATAACTTTGGATGCACAGAGACTCCAAGTAACTGTGAATGTCCACAGTAGTCTCTGGGAGGCCTGGGAGTATCTCAGCTGCTACTTGGAGAAAGTAATTCAAGGCTAGCACCCATTTTGTAATGATTGAATTACATAATTAATTTCTGAACAGAGATGTTTGAGTTCAGAGTCTGCAACTAAGTTTACAGAGACTTTCAGGTAGAACTTATTATTTTTCTTATATTGGTATGACCTCTAGCTGTTTCAATTCTATTTTGAACTGGGGTTATAGAGCAAGTATCCTTATGAACAAAGAAGAAATTAAACTCTAAAGTATGGAAGTTTCTAAGGTTAAAAAACCTATAAAATATGAATGTTTAGAATTAACAGTATTTTTGCAAATATTTATTAATAAAAATGTGTAACAATCATGAGTGAGGTGTTCTGTTGCTGCAGTTCTGAAGTGTCAGTTTGTAGTATCATGAAGGAAATAGAAGACATTGATCCTTCTAAGATAATTACTGAATTTTCTAGGTTGTCTTGGGATTACATTATTATTGTATTTGTCCAAGATACATAAAACCTTTCCATCACTTAAATAAGACCGTCTACTTCCCTTCCATATTTCCTTTGCTTCCCTCCCCCTTTTTGCATGTCGAAATACTCTCTCTCTCTCTCCTCTCTCTTTCTCTCTGTCCCACTCTCTCCACCCATTATCTCCAAACAACAAAATGAAAATGGGACCTAGAAACTTCAAACACATTCTCATCTATCTGCTGAAGCTAGGCAAAACAATGCTCACAATTCTTACATTTTTCCCATCTTTTCTTTTTTGGCTTTGTCTGAGAGATCACTAAAGGCTGGAATCTGGGTCGCAAGACTCCTTTAAAACGGTTGGACTTCATTCCAGGCAGCTGAGGATGTCTGGGGGGTGGGGCTGGGGAGATGGCTCAGTGGAACAAGTGCTTCCCTGGAGTCTCAACTGTATCCACACAGACTTAGGCACAGCATGGCCATCAGCATCCGGGAGAGTATGTGCTGCCTTCACTGCCAGAGCCTGGGAATGAGGCTGCTCATGAAAGTGCTGTGTATTGCTGTGACCACAGATACATGCCCTCGAGCAGTCCTAGTGCATAATACTTTGGCAGGCAGTGTGACATAGCAGGGATCTGGAGGATGTGTCCTGGAGGGTTTTGTGTCATACTTATGAGAAGAAAAGTACCAGGGTGTGGAGCTGGATGTTGGGGAAACAAATGTGACATTTCTTTCATGTTTTGAGGGGATGAGGCCTTGAGGAATGATGCCTCCTTTGTTTCAAATGTAGTTGTGTTTTTGTCCCATGTGGAAAGATGACAGCCTGGGCCTCTATGACAAACTCAATTCTCTACCTTATGAATGTATTTCCTGGATGTCATGTTTTCCTTGAGCACAACCTGATTCTTGGTCAGTAAAGAGGGACTCCTCTGAGTCTAGCAGTGAACTCAGCACTCTCAGAGAAATTTCACACCGTTTGGAGAGATATTTGTGCTTAGTGAACTTGAATCACAGCAACAATATTCTTCTCCTCTTCTGACTGGAGGAGGGAAAGGGCTGTGGAATGAAGGTGACCAGGGTGTTGCATGTGGACAGGAGACCCAGTGCTACGGTGGGCACTGAGAAGAGTACTTAGCTGTACCTGTCTTCAGGTGCACGTCCTCAGGTCATGATGTGGGCTTTCCTCCTTCTTTTTCTGTGCATCTTTCATCACCAAGGTTGATGCAGTCAGCACTTGAACAGTCACTCCAGGTTGGGACTCTTGGGCTAAACTCCATAATTCTGTCACTGAACATCCCATGGACATTTTTCTCTTTCTCCAAAAGAGAACTTCATCTGAAATGTCTTGCATTTAACTCAAAATCCTCATCCTCAGGTTTATGTTTTAGTTAGAGGGCTCAGAATGCTCCTAGTAGCCCAAGGGAAAGTCTTGGAATCAACTTGATGCTGCCTGATGAGACACATCCTTAAGATTTTTACCTGTGAAAAGTCTCTTAGCTACATTGCCTTTCCTCCATACTCAAAGCTTTAGTTTTCATCTACAGAGTTTCTTTCTTGGGTTTTGAGAAGATCCTTAGAATAAAGGCTGCCTTTCCATAAACTCTTTTGTAGAACCCTGCTTATATTTTGATCCTGAACATTTCTGAAGGGCCTTGTGTTGCGGGTGTGATGTAGGTGCTAAGAAGTGGAGTCTCAGCAGGAAGCAGTCGGCTTCCGCCCTTCAAGATCGCCTTCTCTATCCTCATGACATGTACAGGTGCGCTCTGCTCTGCTTCCCTGCCAGGATGAACTGCCCCACCACAGGCCCAATTCAACAGAACCAAGCAGTCATGGCCCCTGAAACTGTGACCCCAGGTAAGCTCGCCTTCCTTCTCATTAATCCTCTCAAGTATCATACCATAGTTGCTGAAAACCAGCTGCACCATGTCTTCAGTGAAATTTGTGAATAATATAGTCTCACTGTGCACCTATTTTTAGAAATTTCATGTAGAGTCCTAATGTTGATGCCATGTAAAAATGCAATTAAGGTATTTAGAAGAATAAGACATACTTTGGTTCATGCATCACACAGCAAAAATCGGACTGTACCTAAAATCAGATTCTTCAGGAAAGAGAGAGGTGTACACCCAGACTGCTCTAAGCACTGACAGTGGCACTGTTAGTGGTGACATAACTTTCAAATAATATGAAAATACATAGTAAAGTTATGATCTAAACAAAAGGCAATTTCCATGTAACTCTAGCCAGCTATGGTTGAGCACACGTGTAATCCTGGCAACCTGCATGCCAAGGCAGAGGGATCCTGTGAGTTTGAGGCCAGCCTGAACTTCATAGTGAGACCCTGTGTTCAAATAAAAAACAACAAAATTATATTCTTGGAAAATTCAGTGTATATTAGATCACCTCTCCACTTCTGTTATTCCTTGTGTGTAAACGTCCGGCTAGAACTTTAAAAAATTGAGCAGGACTCGGGATAGCTGTCTCTTGTAGGAGGGAGCCTGATCCTCAGGCAGCACCCAGTCTTCATCCCTTTGCTCCCTGCAGTGACTTCTGTCATCTTGGTGGTTGTGGCATTTCAATATAATTATGCTAACTTGTATTTATGGAGGCAGTGCGTAATTAAATTTTCCTTATAAGAAATAAAAATTTGACAGGAAATTAAGCCTTCTTTTATACCAACCCTTCTCTGGTTTATTACAGCCTTATCCCCAGAGGTAACCAAAGTCAGCTGTTTAGTATTTGTCACACCAGAATTTGCACTCTACTTTAACCTCAAATTTCTAGGTCCATAGAAGATACATTGCACCTGTTATGAATTGAATAGTATCAATAGTATCCTCTGCCCTAATTTGTATGTTGAAGTCTTAGGCCCCATTGAAAATGTGATTAGTTAGATTAAAATGAAGCCACACTGAAGGAGGTTGGGCTTTTAATCCCAAATGCTTGATATCTTCCCGCAAAATTTGGATAAGAAGAAAGGTACATACACTGGGAGGATCCTGGTGACAATGAAGTTAAAGATCAGAGTAATTATTTACAAACTGAAGGGCATCAAAGATTACCAGAAGACCATGAGAAGATAGGGGCAGGGCATGGAGTAGATTTTTCTCTCTCTACCTCTAGAAGGAGTCTACCTGGCTATCCTAGTCTTGAACTTCTGGCCACCAGAGCTGTGAGTCAATAAATTTCTGTGGTGTGTATTCCATTGTTACTACAGCCCTAGAAAACTTGCATTACAGATTTTAGGGTTTCAATGTTTTAGGTGTCCAACAGACAGTTCAAATGAAGATATGTTGCAGGATTCTGAAGGTTGGGTGACTGAGAGTATTGCTCAGGCTGGACTGGGAAGAAACAGTCCACAGAGAGTAGATGTCTGAATGCAAACCCTTTCCCAGGAGCCCCATCTCACAACAAAGGACCTCACTATCAAATCACATGTGCAATCAGGTTGTTTGTATTTGAATAAAAGTTGTAACCAGCCTTGGGATTTTTGTTCAAGCAGTAAGTTTGTTTTAGAAATAAAAAATAATGAATAACACAAACTTTACCCAGGAGCATGAGAAAGTTTTAACTGGTTACTTTTATAGCTAGTGTGACTTGGAGAAATGTGATCTCCATGCATTCCTGATCATTCCCTGTACCTTGCTTATGCAGGCATGATGAATCAGACTCCGAATACAGCCTGAAATGCAATGCATGACAGGCTACCAGTGCATGTGAAATGAATAACTGGAAATCGTGAGACACTGAAAGCAAAAGCAGATTTTGTTTTAAATCTAGTTTCATAGTGTAGTGCATTTAAAAATAATTTGCAGACTGGAAAGACAATTAAAAGAGTCTTCTTACTCTGCTGTGCCACATGTCAAGACATTTAATGCTTAATGAGAATTGCTTACTGGGTCTACGGTTTAGCCGAAGATATTTGGCTTGAGCAAGAACCAGGAGAAGTCTGCTAAAATGATCATACTTAATTTAGTGCCTTTAAGACTCTCGGTGATGGTGGATTATTCCGAAAGTGAACAATTATTGCATAGTATTTTGCCTTGAAATCTCTGTGGAACTTTCTGCATACTTTAAAATGCATACTATAAACAGAAATTTATGACTATGTAAACAGTTAATATTTTAGATTAGTAACTATTTTGAGGTAACAGGGACCTATATTAATGTGCCATCAATTCAAAAAACAAACTATGAAAAAAGAAGTGTATTTATGTATGAGCAATACAAAAATAAATGTTTTAGTATAGAATCGAACAATTATTACACACATTTAAGGGCTGGGGAGATGGCTCAGTGGAATAAGCACTTCCCTGGCAAGTGCAAGGGCCTGAGTTCAATCCCTGGTTCTGCAAAAAAAAAAAAAAAATATTATACACATTTAA
>PVKA01029945.1:0-27796 GCA_004027165.1 Ctenomys sociabilis
ATCTATCTATCTATCTATCTATCTATCTATCTATCTATCTATCTGCTTATTCTTTTGAGATAAGGTCATGCTATGTAGTTCAGTCTGGCCTCTGACTCACAACACTGTTCCAGCCGCTTTAGTGCTGGGACTATAGATGTGCCACCACAGCTGGCTAGAAAGAAAAGCATTTTCTATAACTGAACAACAGCAAGCAAAACCTTTTGAATAGAAAGCTATCCCTCACACATACGTAGGATAATAAAGGTCCATACCGAGTTTTAGAAGTTTAGAAATTTAGAATGAAAATATTAGCAATTTTCAGAGGGAGGAATATATTTTCTATAAAAGTACCAAACATGGCTAAATATAAATACTCATATTGTTCTCGATCCAGGGAGGATGCCTTGAATGCCAGTAGGAAAAACGACTTTGAACCAACATTCACATCTTACCTAACTTTGCATCTTAGCGGAATAGCTTAACTGTCACACTTCCACTCAAAAACATAACCAACCCTGGGCCTGCCATTCTGGCCCTGCCCCCTGGGTGCGCTGAGGTGGCAATGGACACTGGGTGTGGTGGCGCACACCTGTAATCCCAGCTCTTGGGAGGCTGGAAACAGGCAGATCACTATGAGTCTGACCTAGTAGTGAGACCTTAAACACCCTGTAGACCCTTCCTTAAAATACAACAACAAAAAAACCAACCCCCCCAAAAAAACCAAAAGAAACCCATAACCAATCTTGAAAGTGTAACTGAAGGTATGTCACTAATCTAAATATAACTCAAAAAGGACATATGAGAAAAGAAATAGAAGTGCACAATAAAATGCACAAAAACGTATAGTTATCACTATGTAATGGCTGACAACATGATGAAGAGTGATGTGCAATTAGTAAAAGAATACAAAGAAATAAAAGTAAAACAGAATGCAAAGGAAGCACAGTAAAAATATGATGATGATATTATTTGCCTTAAAGTGATATACTGTTAAACAAACTAGCTGTTCAGAAAGAAAGAAATTAAAATGAACTTAAAGCTGTAAGGTGCAATAAAATAAAATAACTATCAAACCACCAAAGAATAAAAATAGAATTAACACACACACACACACACACACACACACACACATTTCAATGTGCCCTCATTACAATTAATGTGAATGGATTACATTTCCATGTGGAAATGCAAGAAATTCTTGTAATAGTTATGTAGTACCATTTCAGATTATTTAAAAAAGATGCAACAAGAGACAGTAACAAAAAGTTATTCAATGCTCAATAATCCTGAGGCTCCAGTGAGTGTTTAATAGCAAGGATATAACTGTAAAAGGTTTTCATTTTTATTCCAGGCCATGAAACTTGCATAATCCAGATATAAAGTCAGATAAATAGTAAAAAAAGAGAATTATGAATTAATTTTATGTTTGAAATAGATGTAAAAGTCTTTCTCAGCTAACAAATAAAGTTCCTAATAATGTTTCAAAAGAGAATATGTCAAATGATTTAGTTTCAAATCTTCTCGAATGATTTAGTCTGAAGAATGCTAAAATTGTTAGGTTTTAAATATTTTTCTTTTAAAGTAAATGAATATGTTATCAGATTTGAAAAAGTACAGAACCTGAAAAGAATACTCCCAAAAGATTCTAGAGAAATATTTAATATATTAAAATGCCTATTCATGATAAGATGTGAAGAAAACTAGACAGAAAAAAATTCATGACAATAAGTCTCTATGAGATGAAAACATAAGGATTATTGTGAGTCTGATCTATGTAGTGAGACCCTGTACGCCCTTATACTAAACATATAAAAAATAAAGATTCTTTATAAGAAAGCCAACAAGGGATGCAGAGATAGCACTGCAGTCTAAGTGCCTACCTGGCAAGTACAAAGATCCAGTTTTGTTCCCTGATACCACATGTGCCCACCCTATTCCTAGCCAACCACCAAAACAGAGATGGGACCGCATGCCTGTCATCCCATTGCTGGAGAGGCTGAGGCAGGAGGATCACTATGCGTCTGAGCTGCATAGTGAGACCCTCTACCAAATAAATAAAATATAATTTTTTTTTCTTTTTAGAAAAGAGAGCCAGAAAAACAAAACAAAAGAATCTAAATCATAAAGATTTAGAAGCATCCACAATAAAAAGTAAAATCTTTGAAATATATACAATTAAATCTAAAAGGAAATGTGCAGTATCTATATGAAGAAACTATATAAACCTTTATGAAGGACACATTAAAAAAAAACTTGCACAAAAAGGAAAGAACCATTGCATTGGAGGGAGTTCATATTTTAAGGATGATAAATTTAAGGAAATTTATCATTTTGTTACTATGAAATAGTAACAAAAATGCACAAGGTGATGAGAGTTTTGAACATAGAAGAAAAAATTTGATTAGACTACATAAATTTTAAACTATTGATAACAAAAATTTAAGGCAACAGTTATCGTTATATTCTAAAATACTACTTCAAATAATTAAATAGCTTTTATAAGTCAGATGATAAATGAGATAAATAGAAAACGGAGCAAAAGTCATAAATAGGCAATTTGTTTACAAAGTCATTAATAACATGAAAAATGATAATAGCATTGACAGAAATTAGGAGTTTGTGATGTTAATTGTCATCAAGCGTTCACATATGTTTTCTAGAAATAAGAATGGGAGAGTGTTTTAGGAAGACACTTGTGAACACCTATCAAGAATATAAAATGCACACGTCCTTCTACCTCGCAGTATTTCCCCAGGTACACAAAGAGGCATGCAGAAAGGTGCCTATCACAGCACTTTGTGAAACAGCAAAACTCTGGGAAGCAATCTTAGATGCTCATTAATATGGCAAGAGATAAATGAATGATGACATGTTTATGTTCGAAATTGATGAAAGAAGTCAAGCCACATTTTCAAGAAGCTCCATAAACTCTAAGCAGATAAAGTGAAGGTCACAACTGTGTTCTTCATAAAAATCTTAAAAGCAGTCAGTGAAGGAATACTGGAACAACGGACTAAATGGTGATTTATCAATAGAGGCCCTATGTTGCTCAGCTATGACATTTGGTAGGTTTAGGTGCATTAAAGACACTTCTGATTTTCAATATTTTTTTCTTTACTATGGAGTTATTGGGATGTAACCCTATTTTAAGTTGAACAACTATACACAACTTTATCAATTTAAACTTTATTTAAAATTAATAGAGTATTCAAGAATGGTATGTTTACAAATGCATGCACATAAAGACTGAAAAAATCGATGTACTAAACATCCACTTAAAATTTTTTAATTAATTAATTAATTAATTTGGTATAGGGTCTCACTACACAGTTCAGACTCATAGTGATCCTCCTTGTTCAGTGTCCCCAGCACTGGGATTGCAGGTGAGCACAACCACACCCAGCTTCTGTGTGACCAAGGTGGGGCCAGAATGCTACAAGGTACCACAATCAAACCCAAGTCCTTGTGCTTATCAGGCAGGTGCTTAGACCACTGAGCTATCTCCCCAGACTCTAAACACCCATTTTATAAAAGTAGGAAAAGCTCTAGCAAATTAAACATCAAGAAAGTAGAAAACTGGACATAATAATGAAAAATAAACATGAACTAAAATTAATAATCTCAATAAGAAGACGAATTAGAGAAGAAGGAGAGTTCCCAGGAGGAAAGGAATTTTTAAAACATAAACAAAATTGTGTTATGTATGTAAACCAGCTCCCAAGATGATTGTAAAATATGCATACTGCAAACATGTAGCAATAAAAAGATTAAACTAACAAATCCTTGTCAAATTGTCTTCATAAAGCCAGATACAAAAACCAATGTCAAGAATAATCAACAGGGATCTTACTATATATTCTTCATATATTAAAAATTAATTAAATGACATTATGGATAATTTTATGCCAATAAGCTTGAGATAGTAAAATAAAGATACTAGGAAAAATTCAATTTGCCAGAAGTGCAACAGTAACAAGTAGAAAATACGAATTGTCCTTTCATAGATTTCTTTGTGTTAGGCAGATACAAATTATCAGAAGTGATCCCTTTTGTCTGTGGAGACAGCTTCTCTACTAAGTGTCAGCTCTTACGGACTCAAGTATAGTGTGTATGGTGAATAAATGAAGATTTGCCTTGTTTCCATTAGGACTACATTTTAGAAGTTATCTGTTGTGCTGAAATACCTGGGAACTAAGCAGACATTAAACTTACCCTCTGTTTCCTCCTGCACAAATCTATTTTGGTTGTTGACTAGGTTCAGGCAAAGTTGCACAAGCCTATTAGAACAAGCGACGGGACCATTCATCCAAATATTGTGGCGTGTGTCTTATTCTTTTCACTTCCCATGTATGGAAACTAAGGTAATGAAATGATTTCCCAAGCACTATGACAAGAGGTTGTAGAGATGGAGAGCAAGTAATTCCTGATATCCTATTCTAGCATCGTTATAAATGTATTTACCTATAGTTTTCATTCTTTTATAATTTATTTTCTTAAGTTAATCACAGCCTAATGTTGCTGAAACAGAACAGGAAATTTCATCCATGAGGTAAGCTATGGAATAGTAACATTTACTGAGAAACAGTTAAATGAATAGAAAATGAAATAGGGTATTGTAACTCACTGGGTTACTGATGACATGAGCTACTCTTCCCCCGCACAGTAAGTGGAAGATGTTATGTTTGGTCCTTTGATTAAGAGGTCATCTAATACTTGTAGTAGTAGAAATAATGCTAATAAAAACACAATATGAAAAACGGAAATATAATAATGAAATAATGTGGTAAAATAAAAGGTAAAGACAGTGCTTTGTATTCATGAGAAAATGTTTTGCTTCTATCTTTTTGGATATGTAATCCCTACTTTCAGAAATTTTATTAATATTTGTAGTTAAAAATTGTCTTTCTTTCTGTCTTCTATGATGCTGGTATTCTTTTTTTTTTTTTTTTTTTTGTCTTTTTGAGACAGGGTCTCGCTATGCAGTTCAGGCTGGCTTTAAGCTCACTTTGTAGCTCAGGCTGGTCTTGAACTCACAACAATCCTCCTGCCTCAGCCTCCCGAGTGCTGGGATTACAGGCATGTGCCACCACGCCCGGCTGGTATTCTTTTTGTAGCTGATTAATTTTTAAAAATTTACAATAACTGTCCTTCATTGGACTATGCTTTTGGTGTGAATGTATCTTGTATACACATGTAACAATTTAAACACTGTGGTATCATGAGAGGCATTTGCAGGAAAATGCAGATAATTCTTTTTATTTACTCAGATTCCTAGTGTACTTCATTGATAAAATTCAGCTGACTCATTTAAAGATCTGTACTTCTTCCCTTAAAGAAGATTGCCACATGCCTGTCAGTTGCAACTTGTAGTCTTTAAAGGGCAAATTTCAGCAGTAAACAAAACAAAACACCAGTTATTTTTTCTCTACATTATAATCATATTTTGCAACAATACCTGTAGTTCTTCACATAATCATTTGAGTTTTGAAGGAGAGGCCATAAGAAATGAACTTTTAATCAAATACTGCCAGCTGGATTGGTTGGTTCACTTTGGTGACTACATATGGTTGGTGGCCAGAAAGGAATTACCCGTCAATGAACTTTATTCTATTTTTTTGTTTGCAGACATTTTATACATGTGGCCCATTTTGTAATAGCTCATCTACTTGCTAGTCACTCAAGTAGACCAGCCTTTAAAATGGTCCAGGCATGTGTAGACATACACAGAGATGGATGGTGGACAGGCTGACAAATTTAAAACTATAGCCATGGTCTCCCTCTATTCAACTGGAGCTGCATTTACAGATCAGCTCCCATATATACATCACATTTCTTTGGTAAATGTCATTAAGCATTCGTCTCTTCATTCTTCCAAAATCTTGCTTGGGCAGGGGTGAAGTGAAATATGTCAGCTGCAATAAAAGTGGTGATGGCCTCATTTTTCTGCTGAATTCCCACTGTGGAAAGAACTTTATTATTGACAAAGAGCTTTGATGGTGAGGAGTTTTCTTCCTGTCTAGGGTGACATTATTGACCTTCTACTCCTACCCCAGTGGAGATTTATAATGAAGGAACCAGGGAGAGGCAGCAGTGGAAGTGAATTCTGCAAACCAGTCCTGTCAAGAGGTTCTTCGCAGCCTTTCCTCATTAGCAATACGCAAAACCATGGACCTCCGATATTTGTGAGGGTCCACACTTTCTGTTAGGTGCTGTGAAACTGCCATGAAAGTAAAAGCTGATGTCTACATGAGGCATAATTTGCTGCTGGTGATAATAATGATAATAATAGAATATACTATTTGTCAGACACTATGCTAAGTGCTAAACATACCAACTCACTCAGTCTCCAAACCACCTTCTGAAGAGCACATTATTTTTATCACCACTTTACAGAGAGGTGATTTGCAGCTCTGAAGGATTCCGTTCATCAGCATACTGTTACTGCTGTTCATCCACAGCACTGCATTTTGGAGTTCACTGCGTGATTCTGCTCATTGGATGCCAACCATGAGGTCTCATGTTGTGTGTGTGTGTGTGTGTGTGTGTGTGTGTGGACTGCTTCTATGCTGTGTGTGCTGCCCAGAAAAACCTTCATTACCTTATTCATTCCACCCCTCCTGATTTACAAGAAATCCCGCCCATCACAGCACTTTCCTTTCCTCAGGCTCCAAGTGCACCTCATAGGTTCATGATGGCCACAGCATCATTCAGTCACCCGTAGGCCCTAGGATGTCAACTTGTATGGCTTATGGTTCCTATCAGATAAGAAATCTGAGACACACACTGGCTGGCCACAGGCTGCCTCTGGCTCACAGATTTGTTTTCTCAGCCAATACAGGGTTTCCTTGTTTGACTTTCTAAATAGATTTTTATTGAATTTTAAAAAGTAAAGTTTGCCTCTAAAGCTTTATTTGTAGTTTTCTCTTGAAAAACAAGAGAGATAACATGATGCCCCTTCCTTGTACAACTGTCCCCTACAGAAGGGCATAAACCCTCTGGGCCACCCTGGGATCTTCCTCTCAGACATGTGCATTTACCTCTCTAGACCCATTGCCTGCCTGATGGGCGCTTTGAGTTTGTGATTCCCGCTTTACTTGCATATGACTACATAATCATTAAAGAGGCATCTGTTAAAGCCAATTAGCCAAGACAGCCCTTTTCTGCTCACCATGGGTGGTGCAGCTGTGTGTGTGTGTGTGTGTGTGTGTGTGTGTGTGTGTGTGCCTTTTGTTGATGTTGTTGAGTATTTCCATTACCCACCACCAGCAGAACCCTATGCAGTCAAGAAATAATGCAGCTAACTGCTCCCTGCCGCTTGTTTACCACCACACTTCCTCAGGGCGCATTCATCAGGACTTTGCGCAGACTGTGGGAATTTCTAAAAATACCCAGGCAATGTGATTCTTCCTTTGGAACCTTCAGAGCATCTTTTTCGCCAAAATGGAGACTGTGGTCTTGTACATTTTTTCCATCCAGCTGCAAACCATCTGGTGAATGTCATTTCTTTGTCCATATTGAGAAGAATAATATGGAGTGGAAGGAATAAGGATCTATCAATTTATCCTGCCAGGATTTCTGTACTGTGTGTAGTGATAGTTCCTTATGTTTCAGTTTAACCTGTTTTTGAGGACTTTCCATGCTGTGCTTAGTGCCTCTGATCTCACTTTTATAAAGGATTTTGATAAACCTCACTTAACCCATGCGTTAATTCATGAAGTAGGTTATTACTATACATATTATAAAATTCTAAATAATGAGGCTGGGACAGTGCTTACCCAATACCAGTATGAAAAATAAAAAAGCACATTCAAGATTCTAACTCAATATCTGGGGCTCTATTTTAGTGCAGGGTCCAATAATTTATAATGCTATCTTAGGCCAAACCAACTTAGAGGAAATGATATTACTGGCATAAGAAAAAAAAAAACTCTCACTTCTTATAGATTTTCATAAGGTGCCAAATAAGAACAAAAGTATTGGTGAAAATAGCTTCTTTTACTACATGGCAAAAAGAATTTCCTAAATTTCAATTCTTGCTGCTGGCAAACAAACCCATTAATCTGGAAGAGAAACTCTCACTATCACCAGTGCTGCTGATGTCACCATCATTAGCACAGATGCTGATCTTTGTGACAAAACCAATAGATGGAGCCAGCACTGCAAATGTCACAGAAATCCCAGACCTTCAGTACAGCTGGCATTCATGACTGTATGCATGAGTAGCACAGTAGCCGTCGACTGTCTCCACCAGAGCCATGGACAGTGTGGAGGCACTGGCACCACTGATATGCCAAAGCAGGGCCTTGTTCCTGAGCCCTGGGTGTATCTCGGATAATGCTGCTCTTTGGGGAGTGGCTCCCGAGATAATGGTTTAGTTCAGTGCAAGGGGCAGTAAAGTGCCACAGAGCTAAGATTTTAGATTAAACTGACTAAGAGAAACAGTGGTGACAGTGCACCTGTTCCTCTGTCCTTTCTTTTTTCCCCCTCTCCTGCTCTCTTTTCTCCTCTCCTCCCTCACCCTTTCTTCTTGTACTCAGTTTAGAGCATAGGCTCATGCATGCTAAGCACACACTATGTCACCTTGCTACATCACCATCTCTTTCATATTCACTTTAAAACAGGCACTCCCTTTAATGAACAGAAGACAATGGTAACCTTCTTCTTGAAGTAAGATACCTGCAGAGTTTGCCATTTACTGTCATATTTTTATACCCTGATTCTTAGGGAAGGCCATTAATTTCTTCATTCAATAAATGTATAGTACATATCTGCATGTATAAGTTAAAAGACATGACTTCTATCTACAATGTAGTCACAGTCAATAAGTGGAGTTACATATTGCCTTAGTTTTCCTGTGCTACTCTAACATAAGAGCTGAGAATAGTAAGCTATACAGGGAATTTATTTTCTCATAGTTCTGGAAGCAAGGAAATCCTGAGTCAAGGCCCAGGATCTGGTGAGGGCTTCTTACTTTATAGTCACGTACTGGAGGTGACAATGAATCTGTTCCTAATATCATGCACAAGGATGCCTTGCTCATGGCATAATCTCTTCAAAAGATTTGCCTCTTACTATTAATGCAATAACTTTTGTTGGAGAAACAGAGCATTTCATATGTAGCTCAGATATAAATGTGTGACTGCATATAGTATGGGAATCGCTAGGCTGACACATAGTCCTGTGAGAATGCAGAGAGAAATACATGAAGAGAGTCAGAGCAAAGTTTTTGAATGAAGGGTATTCTGAGCTGGCACTTGAATGGCAAATTAAAACTTCTGAAGAAATGACAAGAAAGTGAGAAAAGTGTGTACGAGGTAGTGGAGAAAAGCCATCAAAAGTCTCTTCCAGCGTGCCACAGACACGTTACATTTTAGATCATGGCTGGATGCAGATAAAGGCTGGGCCTAGTGAAAAGATGAACCAGCAGCAGCTCTTCTTTCACTTCAGAGTTGATGCTCATGAGCTGAATAGTCCGAGAGCTGTGGGGAAGCGAGGAAGACCTCACATGCTGTCCCATCATCTGGCTGTCAGGAGGTGACAGCTGCTCCAGCCACTTTCCAGTAGTGCAGGAGCCTCCGCTATGGGAGGATGCTTCAGCCTTCCTTGGTGCCGAGGGACACATAAAGCTGTGAGTGGCACACACACCCACAAGACCTCAAGGAGTAAGCAGTTCCAATGCCACTGTCATCTTTAGCAACCCAGAGAACCTGACAGTAAAGCGAGCTCAGCTTAGCCTTGCTGGATAATGACAGCCATGGTGGTTATAGCGTCAGGCTGGGCCTGAGGCCAAATGAGTTGGCGGGGTTTGCCTGGCCTCTGCCTTGCCCCCTTCTGCTCCATCTGTCTAACGGTGGGTGTTAGCCTTCCAGAGCACCAGGATTCAAATCTGGTTATTCAGAAAAGGGGAAGAGAACACATCAGATGTATGCATATGGTTAGAAAACGGCCTGAAATAATTTCTACATGGACATAGGAATCCTTTAAACACTGATCCCATCCTTTGGTTGCTCTTTTGTTTGCCATTATTATTCATAAAGAGGTGCCAAAATTGACATATCTGTAAAGACATTTTCTATGGGGCAAGGGAAAGAAAACCTAACTTAAAGTGAAGAAACAAATTAACTGGTCAAGTAACTGAAATGTACAGTGATACTTTAAGACATGCTAATAGGATCAGGAATTCAAAATAATATTGTTTACTCTGCTTGCATTTCCAGGCTTGAAGTATTTTAATTGCTTAGTATTCCAGTAAAAAGAGACAGTATTTTTTCATGGAAGGCAAAGATTTGAATTTTAATCTGATTTTGTTGGTTCGGACCATTTGCCACCTCTGAGTGGCAAGGTAAACCCTCTTAATTAGGCTGGGCTTCCCCACTCTGCTTGGAGGTAGGAGAGGCTTTTACACGTCTACTTGCTTTAGTAGTTGGAGAATGGTCACATCTGGGAGGAACCTAAATAAACCTCTTCTTTTTTCTGAACCATGTAGATGAAAAGTAACTGGTTTTGCTGAAGACCATCTGCTGGTATGAACGCTGCTGTAGATTATCTCTGATGCGTCAAGAAGGGGCTTCTGTCACTTGGCATCTAGCTCCTTCAGAGTTTTTCTAGTCAGAAAAATGGTACTTCCCTAGGTGTCTGTGTTCTTTATCTGCCACAAGGAAAGAGGGGTCATCTAGGCTTAAAATGTTTTAGTCAGATGACCTTAAGTCAGCCCATCTGAAGCAGAGTTGGGTACTTACAATGAAAATGCCAAGTGACTCTTCGGAGGGAAAGTGATGCATGCCGCTGCTGACAGATTGGCTCGCCATGTAGTTTTTATGTTGCTGATTCTCCTGATTTGGAGAGACTAATTACTCTCTATATTTTAGACACAGGAAAAATAAGGCTTAGAAGGAATTGCCTATCAGTATGAACTTGAAGCATTTCTTTTCAGCTCTGGAATTTAACTCAAGGCCCACCCCCTAACCTATTTTTTTAAATATTAAAATATGGGTATCACTAATAGAAGTGTTTGAGTGAGGAAGCTTGCTTCAAGATAGTAACCAAAACAGTAAATTGTAAAAAATATCTTAAAATGTACATCAAAACTATACATTTTTTAAAAAGTGCAAACATCAATATCATCTACTTTTAGAACTTTTATCGTTTTAGCAAATTGAGACTCTGCATGAAAAATTATATAATAACTTTCTCTTTCTCCTGGTTATAACTCATGGCAACTGCCTTTTTACTTTTTGGTGCCATTACTTTAAGTATTTTAGGTACTTCATGTGGGTGGAATCAAACAGTATTTGGACTTTTGTGATTAGCTCATTTCACTCTGTCGTCAAGGTTTATTCATGTTACAGTATGTATTAGAATTTTCTTCCTTTTCAAGACCAAATAATATTCCACTGGGTTCCTGTGGCAAATGTTGTTTATCTAGCCATCTGTCAGTAACCTAACACTAAGGCTATTTCCACTTTTCAGTTTTTGTTAATAAATGCTACTAAGAAAATAGGTGTACAGATATGCTTCCATGTCCGGATTTTTAAACTTTGAAGTTGTATAGATAGAAACAGACTTGTTGTATTCTGCAATAATTCTGTGTTCTATTTTTAAAGACCTGCCATAGGGACTGTGCTGTTTTAAATTCCCACCAGTACGGCCTAAAGTCTCAGTTCCTCTGTGTCCTTCTCATAACATTAGTCCCTGTATTTTCCTAATGATTAGTGAAGTTGAATGGCTTTCCCTCATCTTATTGGTTATTTGTAGATCTCCTTGGAGAAAGTTTTGCTTAACTCCTTTACCCATTTGTTAATTGCTTTTTAATTATAGAAGCTCTCTGTGCATTTAGGATATTCATATATATATATGAATATATATATATATATGTATATATAATTGCAGATATTTTATATATTCTGGATATTAACACTTTATCATACATGGTAGGCTGTCAAATAAGGTCAATTTTAAATTTAAAAAAATTATGAAAGCAAAAGACACATTGCCATTAATGCTTCTCCAAATACTCTCCTAGCTGCAAACACCTTTATCCCCTTGTTCTTGGCATTTTCTGAGGCAGCTCTAGGAGTCCTCTTTTGACATTGTCTTCAGTTGTGTTTTCATGGCTCAAAATGAATGACTCAGAATGCTAATTTGTCACAATTGTTTTAATTTTGAAGAGGTAGAAGGAGCCTTGTGCTGGAGCTCGTGCATGGGTGGGAGAGAACATAATGAACATAACGTATTTATGAGCCATTCCATTGGGTGCACTTCACAGGAGTATTCATTGTATTTTTTTATCATATTTCATAGAGATATGAAAAATAATTACTAGAATTACCTCAGGAAGGGATAAAAGGAGAAAGTATATCGAAAGTGAGAGGGGATTCTCTGTAGGGGATTAACTGTAATACATCTTTTTGTAAGAAACTGTCTATTTTAAAGTTAACCATGTATTTTGACCACCCCATGTATATATGATTTGCATACATTTTCTTACTTTCCATTGGTTGTATTTTTACTCTTTTGATAGTGCCCTATGATGTTTAGAAGTTTTTAGTTTAAATGAGGACCAATTTATCTGTTGTTTTCTTTTGTCACATGTATTTGTTATCATATCCCAGGAAATCATTGCCAAAGTCACTGTTAGGAAGCCTTTCTATGGTGTTTTCTTCCAAATCTTTATATTTTTCATTCTTATATTGAGGTTTTTGGCACATTTAAAGTTAATTTGTGTACATGGTATAAAGTAGATGCCTAACTTCATTATTTTGCATGTGTGTAAGCAGTTCTCCCAGCACGGTTTGCTGAAAAGTCTTTTTTCCTTTAAAAATTCTTGGCACATTTGTCAAAAATCACTTGACCATATGTGCTGGTTTATTTCTGGGCTCTCTATTCTATTCCTGTGGTCTATATGTTTATCTTTGTGCCAGCACCACACTGTTTTGATTAGTTTTGTAGTAAGCTTTGAAATCACTGAGTGTGCAACCTCCAATTTGATTCTTCTTTTCCAGATCATTTTGGTTGTTTGGAGTCCACAGAAATTCCACATGAACTTTGGGATCATTTTTTGATTTATGCAAAAATGTTGTGATTTTAACGGGGATTGCGTCGAATTTTTAGATCACTTTTGAGAGTGAACGCTTTTGGAGAGGCTAGATTTCTTAACTTAAAGTTAATTTCTTAACTTAATGTTAAGAATGTTGTAGCAATGTTCCGCTCACAGTTCAGTTTGTACGAGCTGTCGCAGTAGAGCCCATAATCCTACAATGGTGCTATGTAAGATGTGTTTTTACTGAGCTTGAGTTTATTTATGTTTACTGAAGCAAGTTGTAATTAGAATTTATCTACCTGTTTTATTTTAAAAGGCAGGTATATCATATAGACATTTTTTTTTACTTTACTTTAAGATACTTCTCTCATTAAATTTCTAGGGCTAAATAAGTTGATTTTAGGCTAAAAACTGTATAGTTATTATTGCCTTTGTGTCATGTGGAAAGTATAGTCACCTGCTTTATAAATAGAAAATTTCAGAAAATAATATTTTAAAAATAATGTGAATGCCATGCTTGCTGACAAGTAGCACCTAAAATGACAATGGACTAAGATTTTCTGTACCTAATCATGGTTTTTTTGTTTGTTTCTTTGTTTTTTGTTTTTCTTACACGCAGGAGAGAAAGGAAGATTCAAGTTCCTCTACCAAACACACTGCTGATGACAAAGGGGAAGTAGTAAAGATTAAACTCAGAGCTGTGAAATCATGTAGGTTATGGGCTAAATCCAGCTCCCGATCTGTTTTAATATATATATATATATTTTTTTTTTCTCAGTTTTTTAGGCATTGTCTGTGGCTGTAGAGTTGAGCAGTTGTGACAGAGACCATATGGTTCACAAAGCCTAAAATACTTATTACTGGTTCATTACAAAATAAGTTTGCTGACCTCTGGACTATACTGTTAAAGTGATGAGTGAGTAATTTATCTTAACCATCTCATTTTAAAGACACTGCTGTCATGCATCAGTCACTGAGAACGAAGTGGCTACCACCCTGGGACAGAATGAAAACGACATGGGCTTTAGGAGATAGCCTTTCTTGTTTTGGAGCAGGATCTACGGACAAGGAAGGCCAACAATGGCATGTCTGAAGAGCACAAAGACTAGGGAATATGAGGCAGGATTCTCACAACTCCCAATGAAGTTTCTCAGCAGAGTGAGCAGGATGGCACAGGGAAGCAAATCCAGTGAGAGAGTCAACGATAGGTGTGTGGGTATCACCTCTTGTGCTGACATAGAGTTCCAGGTCTGCACATGTTCTTGGTCCTGGGCAGCATAAAGTTTTAACTCTAAATCTAAATCACAGTACGTGTGGAGACCTTTGTGTCAAAGGACATGAAATAATAGCACGCATTAGGCTCAATTGATGTGTGTGATTAATAGGGTATGGCAGAGTTGGTGGTGTGCTATTTCTGAGATTAAATTATAAAGCACTGCAGCTTCCTTAGACACCTCCCCATGCGCACACACAATCCTTAGTAAACTCTTTTACTGAACATGTGAATGAAGGAGAAAGATAATATGATGGTGATCGCACGGTTCTCTCAGTTCTCTTCCCCTGGCTCAGCATGGTTGCAATCAGAGCTAAGAACTTTCAGCTTTCCTTCCTCTGTCCCGACCACCCAAGTCCCTATCTGTGAAAGCAGTTAAATTGCTTCTTTTTTCCTTTCATTCAAGACAGTTACAGTTAAAATGCTGGGGGTGGGATCTTGAGGACGATTCTTTACACTTTTTGAATTATTTATTTTGAGGACAAAAAGTTCTAACCACTGTATTATAATCCTACTTCATCGTACTTAAGGAAACATTTAGTAAATTAGAACATCATTCTGGTGGATTAGGTGGCTGGCATGAGGTTGTCATTTGAATAATAATACTCTCTGAACCAAAACTCATTGGCTTTCTGAACCACAACATTTACAATGGGCTTGACTGATATGTTTCCAAGGGGATAAAAACTGTCTGCAGAAACCTCCTTTGCCTTTCTCATTTCAACTCCTGTTTTTTGGAAATCACACTCAAAAGCTTAAAAAATAATGCCTTTTGACTTCATCATTTCCAAAGAGTACTAATGCCAGCATGTCACCAGAATAAATTAATTTGGGAATATGTATTTATTCATTAACTCTTTAAATAATTACTAAACATATACTACTTTCCTTCTTTCCCGAGCCACTAAGAAAATAGATAAAAAAGTTAACCTATCCTCTAGTGATTCCCAACCAAGCCAGGTGAAGGTACATTCAACATTAAAAAAAAAAAAAGACTTGGTATGCCAAGAATTATAATAAGAATATATAAAGAAGTTATAGAGATATTTTGTAAGAGTTTTTATTTGTTGGATAAAGTTTTGTTTTTTACATGAAGAAGTCATTGGCCCCTATAGTCATGGGTTGGCACTTTTTACTAAATCTGAAAAGACTGCTCTAAACATAAAATTTCTAGAAGAAGAATAACTTATCTAATTGTCTCATTGGGTGGTATTTGGAAATGACCAAAATTTTGAGAGATAGAATACAATTCAAATGAAGTGGGATACTTCCTATTCCGATCAGAAATAAGGTACCTACTTCATCACCACAAAGTTGTTGTATATTTCTGCAATATATAGCCTTGGGAAGTTATTATCATGTAATTTTTCTGAGAATCAGGAATCATCTTTATTGTATCCATAACTTCAGAGAGTTTAACATTGAATCTTTTCCTTTATTGACCTTGTTTCATTAATTCTAGAGTTTATTTTGTATCAATATTGTGAACTAGATTTAAAATTTAATAGCTAATTCTCTTTAAAATGTGTGTATATATATACATAATTATACATACATATATAATTTTATCTCTGTGAAGTTATATCTAATACATTTATATTATGATATGGTCCTTAGAGCAGAAGGACCATATACAATACATGTATTTTATATAATTTCAGATAGCCAGGCTACCATGCTGGACTACTTTGTTAGCATAAGAGATAAAACCATTCAATAGATGTGTTTTTTTTTTTGAAGGAGGTACAACATGTAAGCATTCTCATTTATCTGTAGGTACAGTGAATTCCAAAACTGAAATATGAATTTAAAAACCAGGTGTGGGGCTGGTGAGATAGCTCAGCAGTCTAAAGCACCTGCTTATGCAAGCTTGGGCAGGTGCAGGGGACTGAGATTCAATCCCTGGAATGTGGGGCCATACCAGTCCTGCCCTCAGGCTGAAAACAGGAAGATCACTACCAGTCTGATCTTTGTAGTGATACCTTGTAGACCCTGTACTAAAATACATTAAAAAAAACCAGGTGTGTGCATATTAATTGGATTGGGGCATTTTTTAAATTCAGGAATAGCAACACATTTAACAGCTAAAATTAGAAGGAAGGCAGCGAACAAACCCTGCAAAGTTTGGCTCACCAATAGGTGGGAAGTGACAGCAGACTCTGCCAGGAAGAGAGGTGTAATCAAACTGAGAATGTAAGTAGCAAAAAGCGCTTGAGGGATATTGTGAATAATAATGTGGTTGGAGGAGGCCAGAAGAAAAATAGTAAGGCATTGACTTTTATTTGTTTTGTTTAATTATAAGAAAAAAATTTCATCTTTAAAAAAAAACATAGAAATGAAAATGTTAATAACAAGTTACAGAGTGCTTGCTCTGTGTGCAGCACAATGTTAAATGTTTTATGTACATAATCTCATTTAATGTCTCTTGTGTTCCTCTGATTCCCAGCTTCCTGAAACAGTAAAATTCTATTTCAGAACTGCTTGCTCGCTGGCTTGCAGTAGAAGGACCATAAATGAATTTTGCCTTATATACATTTCTAATTTATAAGGAGTCTTTTATCCTGGACTTTGTTAGAGCTACTGTATGCTTTGAGATAGTGAAGAGCGTGTTCCTTAGAGCTGAAGAAATGGTGTTCTTGTGCCAGGCAGAGACAAAGGAGAGTATGCTTCTTGGATTTATTGTAGGAGAAAGGACCTTTGTTTTATTTCCTACAGGTAGAACTGCAAAGTGGAGAGTCACCCCAGCTCACCTCCCTGTTCTGTTTTTTTCCCTAGTTCTTAGGTTCACCTCTAATCTAGTGCTTATTTGATGTCAGAGCAGGAAGTATGGCTTTCGTGCTTCCCGGAAGTCACCTGGCTCTGCCAATGAAGAAACCTTGAAATTGCATTAAACACTAATTATTTTTCTGAGAAGAATGTGACAGATGTGACCTGATACCAAAGGGAAGGTTTGATAAAATCAGGTGAAGGTATAGCAGCCCCAAATATTGTGAGTGGATCACCACAAATCTGTTGTTGCCTTTCAGGAGAATCTGATCCCCAGCCTATCTGGTGGATGGTGATTCAGACCTCTGTCCTAAAGCAAAGACATGTTGTTATTCTACTCCTTTCAATGAACTACCAGGAGAAAGCAACTGCCACTATACCCTGAATGTTTTCTTTTCTAAAAAAGAACTTCCCCATCCTTCTTGTCTACCTCCAAGTCTTTTTCTCTTGAACTTTGTTTTTGTTAGTGATATTTAGACATACTGCTTTCTCTCCTCCGGGTGCACTCTAGGATTTGATCTAATTGTCCTGCTGTTTGAGTGTCACTCAGCATTATTACTGGGAAGATGAATGGGACGCGGGTCAGAGTTCAGCAAGGAGGCATCTGCTCACTTACACTGCGAAGTGGAAGCACTCAGAGGTGATCTTTAATGAAAGCTTGGAAAAGATTTGCACAGAGCATGCTGTGCTCCATGGTTCTGCACCTGAGATATCTAAAGAGTGGTCCTTTTCTGGAGGAACATAAAAGGAATAAGCAGGAGATAGGAATAATTCTGCAGGAAGCTCCCTGCTTGGGCTGTCTGCTTCTGCAAAGGAGAAAAAGAAGGATTAGATTTGGAGAGTGATTAAAGAAGTAGGAGAAAATGGAAAATTTAGACTGGGTCCTTACCATTTGCCTGGTCTGCTCATAGGACAATCTCACCAAGTAAGAGTTTCCACTACACTCGCAGACTCTCACCCGGCGTCCCCATGGCTTCAGGCTACCCTGCCATCTCAGGTTCAGGTTTTCTACTGGACTAGACAGTTCTTCTACTTGACCAAGTACCGAGACCCACTTATGAAGACCTAGGCTTGTTTCAGGCGTTGACGACAGCGGGACAATGGCTCCATTGTTCTTTTTGCCCTCCTGAATACAGTCAGTGTCTCCTCCGCTTAATTCGGTCACCAAGGTGGTTAAGTATAGGACACCAGAGACTCAACTTCCTTTACCAATCCCTGGGCGAGCATGCCTTTTGTGTTTCTCTTTGGTCTCGACCCATCATCAAACCTGGTTGGAGGACTCCAGCGGACCTGCCTTTTCATGCTCTCCAGAGTGAAAACTTGGGAGGGGAAGAAACACAAATCAGGGAGCTCATTTTAGTTCAGATTGTCCCCTGTGGACCTCTGCGCAGGCACCTCATGGCTAGCGCCCAGGGGATCCCCAACCCTAAAAATATCCAGGGCGAGGAGAGCCAGGCTTTAGCTAAGGCACACAGCAGAAGTGCTCTCCTAGGGTAGGTGAGAATCCCGCCACCGGCTTGCGGCGCAGAAGTCCCGGCGATCCGAGCGAGGCGTACTTTTGCGGTTGGGTTTCCCTCTGTCTTTACGGGGACTTCGAGGAGCCCTGGCGGCCCCGGGTGGGCGCAGTCCCGCTTGCCCCTCCGACTGGCACGCTCCCTGCGCGGTGCTCCCCAGCCAGCGCTCAGTGTCCTGCTCTGAGCATGCGCGGCCCGGCGCCCTCCCCACCCCTCCAGGCCCCCCCTCCTGCCCCCTCCCCGCCAGCCTTTTGCTCCTTTCCTTTCATTAAACAAACAGGAGATCCTGAAACCTGGACCCTGCGCAAGCAGCAGCGCCAGGGGGAGGTGGCGGAGGAGACCGGTGGCAGGATGGGTGCCAACAGGGATCTGTGATCCGCCGCACCCCGCCCGCGCGCGCGCACACTCACACCCGCACACCCGCACACCCGCACACTCGCACCAACACACGCTCTCAGACGCCCGCGTCGCGCGCTCGCCGGCTCGCTCTCCCACGCAGGCGGAATGCAGCGGCGCGGGGGGAGCGGGTCTCCAGCCGCTGCCTGAATGCACCTCGCTGCCGGGAGCCAGGCGGCCCAGTAGGGCGCCCAGGAGGACGCTCTGCCGCCGGAGGTGAGTGCGGCGCCCGCAGCCGACAGCTGCGGGAAGTCGCTGCGCCTGGGGAGCTGGGGCAGCTTCCAGACCCGAGGCGGCCGTGCAGGTGGCTTGTGGGTTTCAAGGTGCAGAGGCCAGCAGCGCCGGGGCTGCGTGGGGGAAGAGGGGGACCCCAGGCAACGTTTCCTCCTGCGAGGTGTCAGCTCGACCCAGCAGAAAGCAACCACCTCCCTGGTCGTAAACTTTCCTCTCCTGTCATTTGGGAAACGTGGAGACAAAGGGGGCGTGGAGGCTCTCTCCGTCCAGTTCCACCCTGCTGACTGCTTTCCCGGCTGCGCCTCAAGCCGGTGCGCGTGGGTGGGCGTGCGGGCCGGGTCCCCCTGCAGGTAGCTGATGCCAAATCTTCCCATCCAGCAGGGACTGGGATTTCTCTCCTTCAGCTGTAGGCTTTGAGACTGATTTTTTCCTCCAGCGTGGACACCAGCCATCCTCCCGCCCCTCACACCAAGCCCCATGCCCCAGGCGCATAGTAGTGAGGTGTGTGTGTGTGTGTGTGTGTGTGTGTGTGTGTGTGTGTGTGTGTGTGTTTGCGCTCGGGCGAGGGGAGGGGGTGTCACCTGCTGGAGGGGGATCTTTAGGATTTTTTCATTCAGCACCAGTACCAGAGGCGCCGGGGTGAGGCTTAGGGCAGTGTGGGGATGAATGATGAGTTACTGAAAGGCTTGCCATAATCACCTAGAATACACTGGGCGCCGGGATCTCTCTCCCTGGAGTAGGCGCAGTTTTCCTGCACACCGCCGCGGCAGCGCTGGGAGTTCCACGGGGCTGCGGTGGCGGCAGCGGTGACTGTGGCAGCTGGAGCTTTATTTTTGCTCTGAGGTTTTATGACACACACGTGTGGAATATGTAGAGGCTTCTGCGTTATTATTTTTATTTGCGGGATATCTTTCTTTTTTCTTCTTTCAACCTGTTTCTTAGAAGAGATGTTTTGTGGCTTGGTACATGTCTGGTGGAAAGAGAGGGTTCGGAATCTCTTCATTTCGAGGAAAATGATCCTGGGAAAAGGATTCCTTAAGATGTAAACGCACTGGGACAGGATCTCAGAGCTTGGCGTGCCTGATTACGTTTGGGGAAAGCCTGAAATCTAATGGCCTTTTGAAACAGCCGAGCTTCAGTCAGAATGTGGGGAGTCAAGGGCCAGGACAAAGGGGAATAAGGAAAGGAGGGGTGCAGAAGATGCTTAGGAATCTGCAGGCCACCTGGAGCAAAAAGAGGTCCAGTGTGAGCAGCTGAACTTGGCAGTTTTAACAGGACTTCTGCATTCCACAGTTCTTATTTATGGAGCCTGCGTCTGGTTTGCTGATATTTAGAACGGCACACCTGGGGCATTAAAGACTTGATTATTCCTGGACTTACCTTTAGCATAACCATGAGCCAATTCTTCGGGTCTAGAAAGTGTCTTGTATGAAAGTTTCACCATCTTAACCTGTTTGTGCCTAGAAGGTGGAATTGGCAGACAGGTCCATTTTTAGCTCTTTGTACTACATAGTTTGGGAGTTGTAAGGAAAGTCATGAGGATGCTGACATGAAGAAAGCCTGAGGCCTCAGAATCTAAACTGCTAGTAACTGCTGGTCATCAGAGTGTTCTCACTTTGGAAGGCCAAGTTGAGGCCATCTTCCTCCTGCTGCTTGGGACAGGGACCTCTCTTTGTTTTTCAACATTTTGTGACTTTGAAGTGGGAGAAAGCACAATGTATGTGAGATCCATTTAAAATTTCACACATGAAAGAGACTTTGACTCCTTAAATTAGCATAGCCAAGGGGAGGGGGAGAGGAGAGGAGAGGAGAAGAGAGCAGGGGAGAAGAGAGGAGAGGGGAGGGGATGGGAGGGGAGGGAAAAGGAAGGGAGGGAGGGGAAAGGAGGGTTATTAAGAAAGGAATGGATATTACTGAAACAGATTGGTTTGTATGATATTTAAAGGGATTTATTAAGACAGAGATCTGAAAACACTCATTTTATTTTCTTTTTCAAACAACTGGTGAAGACCTTTCCAGAAATATTTTCAAGTTGAATTGGCATACAGGGGTTTAAAAATAATTGTCAGTGTATGTGCTTTTTTATTTCTTAATGAATATTCTCATCACTTTTCTAGCAAATCTTGGCAAGAAAATATCAAGAATTCTTTTTTGCTTTTGCTAGTTTTCATGCTTTTACTAGAGTTTTTTTTTTTTTAAAATTTGTTCTGCTGTGATATACTTCCTCCTCCATCTGTAAGATCACTTTATTTTTACCCTATTCATATTCTATTTACAAGTACTTATTGACTGCATATCCTGTATTCAGCATTGGAAGCCTTATCAAATTTTATAATGTAGTTCTGGCTCTCATAGAATTTACAATCTAGTTGTAAGTATGAGGTTAATGCACATGAAACAACTACAGTGAAAAACTTGTATTATGAGCTCTTAATATATATGCTATGCATTCCATGTTTTCCTAGATTTTCTAACATTTAGGAACCATGCTTCAGTACTTATTATGTACTGGATCTTGGAAGAGAAAACCATAAATAAGTAAAAATGGTGCCTGCTTTCAAGAAGGGAGAAACGGTTAGGTGTTAGCTAATTGATTTGAGCTGATTAACTGTTATAATTGCCTAGTAAATCAAAGGCCAGCAGTATAGAATGTAAGATAATTTTTGTTCCATTTGGTATTTGAGCAGGTAATTGTTGAGGTACTTGAAAAGAATAGTCTTTACATGTAAGAAAGGATGGAAGAGACATTCTAGAGAGAGGAAATATGTGAAGATGCTCAATAAATTAGGGTACTTGGAAGGCATCCAGTGTGGCTAGAGCCAGAGAGAGGTGCAAAGCACCTGGGTGATGCTAATTAACAACTAAGGCTTTGAAGTTTGGTTAGAGATGTGGTCAGGATACTGGAGGGGCAAAGGGAAGGCCTGCAATGAAAAGAAGGAAAGAAGATCAAGAAGTTTTCTTGGGAAGCTTGATATGACCCATGCGTAGAACAAGGACAAGAAAGACTTCAGGCAGAAAAACCTGTAAGGACTAGTGTTCTGTGTGACTACAGCAAGAGGTGTGGAGTCTTCTCAGCTTCCTGGAGTGGTACAACATTAAGCCTGAGAAATAAGTGGGAGTGGGCAGAGAGTGGGACTATCCTGAGCAAAAGTGCAAAGGAGACTTCTGCATAACTTGCACCAGGAGCGTTTGAAGGCTGGAAAAGCCTAAGATGGAATAGGGGTTGCATTGGAGCATGAAGACTGTGACCAAAGAGTGCAGGTTAAATGGGAGGTGCTGAGACTGGAGTAGGAAGCCTGTTGTGGAAATACGGGTGCAAAATGATTAGGGGAACAGAATAGGAATGGAGAAGAGGAGATATATCTGGGAAACAATGAGAGAAGAAAATCCTGCAGATATCCCAACTGTCTCCTTTGGTGTGCTCTCCCTTCATTCTCTACTTCCACAATATTTATTTGCCTGGTGATGCCAACGCATTTGCAGCAGTCAGTGAAGGCTGGATACAGCAGAGGACCTCCATAAATATTGTTGAGCAAATGAGTAAATAAACGAGTGAGAAATTGAGACACAAGGCGATAATTCTTCATTAAAATAGTGGAAGCTAAATCTGACACTTCCAATTTTTCAAAGTGATCAACTTCAGAAAGTCAGTGAAAAACTGTTCCAGGGAGGACACAGATTAATAATAAGGACACCTTTTACTCATCCATTTTCACAAAGAACACCTGTAATCTGAACAGTTACTAAGAAATAGTGCTGATATATCATATTTTAAATTAAATGTATGGCTGTGTTGGAGGCAACAATAATTACTTAGTTATTAACAAAAAGGAAGAAATAGGGGATTCACACTCCCTATTTCTTCTTTTTTGTCAGAATTTACAGATCTCATGTAATTTGTAAGAGCTACTAAAATAAGGTTGGACGAGGGACTTTGTAAACTATAAAGTCTAATTAAAAAACTTGTGACATCTTGCAGTCCTAGGATGTATAGCAGGCCACTAATATCCTAGACTTCAGCCATCAGCCCTAAAAAGAGGACCCTTACTGAACCAAGCCAAAGCGCACTGTGTTGCAATCTGAAAGTACAAGCGTGAGCTACCAAAACAGAAAAAAGTATAGTCAGATTTTTTTTTTTTTCAGATTTTTCTACAGGAGGAGCACCAAAGACAGCTCTTATAGCCTGCCACTCCATAAATGGTTGCAGAGGACTGGGAGGGAGGATTGCTCAGGAAGGTGAGAGGCTCAGTGGTATTATATAGGAGGTGATCTGTGAGTGACACTGGAACATCCTGGAAAATACTAGGATAGATGATCCCAGAGTAGAATAGCTTCACAGAAATACACCAACTATTGTTCATATAAAAGAAAAAGAAAAGTCAAGACACTGGAGAGCTGCAGAGTAAAACTCAGTGTTCAGCAACATTTAGAGATAAAGGAGACAGACATATCTCTGTAAAGAACAGAGGATGGAATTCTCAGGCAAGATGGGCAAGAGTTGTTATGACCGCAGAACACACAAAGAGTCAGTAGGAAGGCTGATCAGACCCCACAGAAGCAACCTGAGGTGGGCCCGAGGGAGTGGTCACAGAAGGATCACATTGCACTCCCACATGTGTGACTTCTTTCTTCACTTTACAGCTAAGATTGTTGACAGGATTTTTAACTGAAGAGAGACCAAGGGGATTTAAAACAGGGAATCAAGGGCTGCCAAATAGCTCAGCAGATTAACGCACAGGCTCAGGAGCCTGGGTTTGATCCTGGGCCTGCAGTGTGGGCCCTGCCCATGGGGTGCCCTGAGAATGCAGTTGAGACTGGGCGTGGTGGCACCCACCTGTAATCCCATCACTCGGGAGGCTGTAAACAGGTGGATCACTATGAGTCCGACCTACTAGTGAGACCCTGAATACAAATAGACTTCCACAATTCAAAAAATAAAAAATAAAATAAAACAGGGAACCAAAAGAGACAGAGAGTAAGAGTTCTCTAGTGTGGGTAGGAAAGCAGTTTTAGTACAACAGCGTGTTTAGCAGGTATAGTCCAGATATCAGTGGGAAATGGCAGTAAGAACATCCAGACGATGCACAGCTATCAGTCGTTTATAAAGTGTGCCAGGAGAAGAGTTACGGGGCCACTGCAAGAACATGCCATGAGCTTCTAGGAAGTTCAAGAAGAACAGATGCAAAGGAGCCTAAAGAAAACACAAGGGGTGGGGAGGAAGGAAGAATTTGGAACAGGCACCAGGGTTTTCTTCTCTTCACTGTTTAGTGATTGAGGTGTTTTGCATAGCCTAGATAATTCAGATATTTGAGGGTCCTGGAAATCTAAGAATCCCTGCAGGGTACAATGGTGACACTTATGCATTCAGGCTGTTGTGCCCTGGTACTCCAGCACAGTTCTGGGAGCACAGACTCTAACATTAGACAGGCTGTTATGTGAATTAATTTGAGATTCTGATTAATTGAATTCTTAATTTCACTCTGCCACATAATCCACTGTAACTCCAGAGCACTCAGTTAACTTTTCTGTGCTTTCTTTTACCTCTTTGAAGAAAGTGAAGACAATATATCATAGAACCCATCACAAAAGATGTCAGGATTAAATGAGTTAATTATTTGTGCATTGTGGCACAGATCAGGTTCTCAATAGATACTAAATATTAGGCATGACAACAGGGTAAACACGTTGAGCTTTGGCTTTGTGCTTAGGTCTCCAGAGATGGTGTGCTGTGATGTCTATTAAAATTGTTTTTGGTCGGTTATAAATAGCTAGCTCTGATCCTGTCTTTCTGAATACAGGAATTAAAGCAGCAGACACAAATATGGCAGGGATAGACCATAATCCTGGGAGGAGTAAACACATCCTGGGAGTGTCTGCTGTTAAATTTGCCTCAATGTCTACTTCTCACACCTTTCTCCAGAAGATGAGTTTGCTTGTCTTAGTCTGATTTTCGCATTCTTCAGACTCATGGGGATTATGCATCAGGACCCAGGACCTAGCTATTTTTTAATAATTTTATTGAGAAAGAAGTAGCAATAGAGAATTTTCAAAACAAATTAGTAGTGCAGTTACAATAATGAATGCATTGCATGTTGTTGTCTTTGTAGGAGTTATTCCTAGTACAAGATGCAGACATGAAATCTCATCTAAAACTATTACTTCAAAACTTTCTTCTCATTGAACTAAGAGAATAGCTGCATATCTATGTTATTTTGTATATACAGATATATATATATATATATATATATATCTGCTATAAAATGGTCCTTCACTTATATCCCTCTTTTTTGTTTACTTTTGTCAGAGATGTATATCTCATTGTGAATCATATATTGTAGGCACATGAATTCAGCAGAGTAATCTAATATAGTCCAGTAGTCTATAATGGTAGTGGGTTATCCACATGACTGACAGTGTTAGGACGTAAGGGAACCTGTACTGTAACATCCTATAACTCAGTGGTGCTCCAAACTTTCTGATCAAGGAGATTATGAGGCCACAGAGGAAAGTGAAAGATGATGTAGAGTGTGCCTAAGGACAGCCAGATGCAGAGAAAACATTCTCTCAGGCTTTCACAGAGAGCAAATTGGTCAAACAATGGCTGTGACTCATCCACATGGCTGACACTGACAAAAAAATCTACAAATTGCTATAAAGGGTTTCAGGATAAGGCTTGAGGGGATTTGACTGACCTTGTCAAATACAAAAGTTGCATTTTCTTTTTTGCAGAAGTGGGGAATGAACTTAGGCCCTTGTGCTTGCTAGGGAAGTGCTTCTTCCACTGAGCCATCTTCCTGACCCACAAAAGTTACATTTTTTGTTATATAGGTCTAGCTTTATCTTTGTCTTAACCATCCAGCAGAAAAGTATAAAAGTGAGGTATAAAAAGTAAAGCCATATTAATATGATGAGCTGTGAAATGCTTAAGTCAACAACTTCTGACACAGCCAGTCATGCAGAGGACCTAGCTATTAAGCAAATTATTTTCATGAAAGTGACTACATGCATTAATTATACTACTTCTTTGCTACTGAGGGATATAAACCCTAAATATATCAGAATGTGAGACTTGCAACATTTCTTCACAAATTATATACTGCTTTGGGAAAGCATGTACTGTGTTCTAAGACAGAATTCCAGTGGATGTAGAAGCCCTGTCACCTAGGTTGTGGGCAGCTCTTTGTGTTATACTTTATTTGAATGTATGTGTATGTGTATGTGTATTGTGTGTGTGTGTGTTGAGGGAAGAACTATCATTCATCTTATTTGTTTCAGCTACACTAAGCTACATCTCATAGTTACCATGAATATATTTTTATTTTACTTTCAAGCTTTTGGCTTTGCTGTTCTTTCTTTCTAGAATCCCATCCTTGCTTTCCCATCATTAACTCTGCTAGACTTTTACGACAAAAGTCACTTATTATTATTATTAATTATTATTATTATTATTCAGAGTCTCACTACACAGTTCAGATGGTAATGTTCCTCCTGTCTCAGCCTCCCCAGCCCTGAGATCACAGAGGTGCACTATCCTGCCTGGTTCCACAGCTTGCACTAAGCATCCAGGGTCCTAGGGCCCTGAACCACATGTGGTACAGGTGGTGAAACTCAGGAACTTGCTCTTGCCAGGCAGGCGCTTAGGTTGAGCTATCTCCCCAGCCCTCAAATGTCAATTTGTAGAGAAGGTTTGCCTAAAATTTCAACTCTACTCTGACTTTCTTCTCTATGTTGCTTTAATTATTT
Organism: Ctenomys sociabilis; assembly: GCA_004027165.1. Taxonomy (NCBI): domain Eukaryota; kingdom Metazoa; phylum Chordata; class Mammalia; order Rodentia; family Ctenomyidae; genus Ctenomys; species Ctenomys sociabilis. The sequence goes on from PVKA01029945.1 coordinate 26,948, forward strand.
TGACTTTGTGTTTTCAGTGCCTAAAGAAATGCTTGGCACATGTTAGGTGCTCCATAAACAGGTGGGAGAGAGAGATTAAACTCATCATGTAGCCCCTTTGAATCATTGATGATGCCTGAAATAATGCAGATTCATATTATTAAAAATCATACAATTTTCTAGTTTGTAGATTCAGAGGAAATTCTCTAATCAAATTTCCAACCCACCCAAGGTCAAAGAAGTAATATCAATGTTAGGAGTAGGGTTGAAACTTATCTCTGAATTCTGACTAAAACTCTACTCAGTACTGCAATTGGGATTAGATGAAAGAAGCAACATTGTGCAAATTCAGTGCTGGTGCTTGTCTTTATTAAAAAATTAATATTTTCTCATCATGAAAATTTAGCATTGTGATTTTTTTTCATTATTTAGAGAATACTTTATTAGTTTCTGTAATCAAACCCACGTAGATAAGACCTTACATATTTAATACAGTGCGTTACCCCTGTACAAATGGGAAAAAAAATTAAGTTTTAACGTTTCTTGACCAATATGGCTGTTAATTTCTGTACAATGCCAACTCAACACGGTAAACTGGGAAGCTTCTAAGCAGTACTACTTGGCATCTCCTTTCTTCAGTGGAGCTGTGACCTTGCAGATCTGATAAAATGCTAGTTAGGTTGAATATTGCTTGCCTTCACTCATTCATCTTCGTATGAGTCTTCTCTCCCCCCAACCTTTTTTGTCCCAATTTTTAAAAAACGGTTTTTATCTGGTGTTCATGAAGAGAGTGAGTAAATGTGCTGTTAATGGAAGCAAATGCTATCTAAGAAAGTGCATTTCTTTGCAGAGCTGTGTCAAATCATCCTT
>PVKA01029946.1:0-27775 GCA_004027165.1 Ctenomys sociabilis
TGTCCCACCTCATGCCCACCTAAGTGAGTTCCCATGTCTTTTCTACCACCTTAGACCTGCCTCACCACATGGTTTTCCTCTATTAAAGTCCCTGGAATAGACAGTTTCCGGGAGAACTACTCACTGGGGGAGGGCCCCCCTCCTATCCTTCTCTTGGACAGGAGCTTTCTTTGCCTCAATAAATGTATTGTGCTCATAAAAAAAAAAAAAAAAAAAAAAATCCCCCCAAAAAAGAAAGAAAGAAATAAGACTGGGCATGATGGCATGTGCCTGTAATTCTAGTGCTTGGGAGGCTGAAAATAGGAGGATCACTACGAGTGCAAACTGTATAGTGAGACCTTGTAGACCACCTGAACTAAATATATGTTTTTAAAAAATGAAACAAAAACAACCCTACTGATAGCTTTTCATCTTAGTGTATCTAAGCTGAACATTTTCTTAGCAGCTTATATCTAATTACTTCTGAATTTTTACCCAAACCCTATGTCAACTTCATATATTACAACAACAAAGGGAAATGAATGTTCTTTCTCAGGGGTGAGCTTGTTTTGATAAGAAGACAATGTATTAAGAATACCACACCCATATAAGCGGGATAATTGCATCTCTAACTAGTTAACAAAGTTTTCTCTACTATCTAGATATTTTATCCTTCTTATTTTTACTGACTGGCTCTACTAGTAATAACATGCAGAACTCTGTTTACACTTTTATGAAAAATCTGCTCATCATCGCCCCACACCTTATTAAATAGGTAGTTCAAATACTGAATAATTTAAATCACAAGATCACTTATAACACCACTTCTAAAGACTGAGAATCTAAAAAAGAGGATTTTAAATACCTATGCATTAATTATTTTTACAGCTAAGACATAAAGTAAAAAACAATAAAAATATCAGAAAACAAGTTCACTTGTTTCTTTATTATGTGTCAAAACTGAGTATGAAGTACAAGAGGAAGGGAGACAATGAAAACACACTTGCCACTTGAACTTTCTAAAAGCAGTATTCCTAGGTAGCTAAGCCATGTGCTTACAGAAATGCTGAGAAGCCTGGAATAACAACTTGACCAGTTTTCCTTTCTGACAGACTCTTCCTACCTTCAGTGTTTTAAGGGCCATCCTGACTTTGGCCTTTGAAAGGAAGGCTATAACTAGAATTCATACCAAAAACACAAATACAAGGTTAATGAAAACCAGAGGTGAAAGACATGAAATACATCTCTAGTTTAAATATTTTCATGTCACAGTAAGTCTAATTTCACAGGTAAAATGAATTATCTAATTTAAATTTTCCAAGAATATTTTTAATCAGAAAATCTTACATTTAAATGTATAACCCTAAAATATCATCTGCAAAAATGTGAAGTATATTTTTAATGGGCTTTCTAATGAAGAAGGGAACCAAAGGCAAACAGCTAAAATATAATTACTAGAGATGCTGGTTATGTGACTTTACTATCTGTAAATTCCTTTCTTGTCTTTAAAATATAAAAGTGATAATTTACTAATATATTTTCTCAATTAGCTGGTAACTGAACAGGAAATATAGCGGTTTTATTTAAGAAATCTTATGCCAAAGAAAATCATTGATAGTTCTTATAACAAATGAGAAAAGAGAAGTTAGTTGACAAATTATTTATTATTTTAAAAAAACAAAAAAGACATAGCTGAATTAAAATATAACTTCTAGGGGCAAGGGAGATGGCTCAGTGGAATAAGCACTTCCCTGGCAAGCACAAGGGTTCCACAAAATATAAATAAATAAATAAATCTTCTAGATAAACAGAATTAATTCTTTAGTATAAATTCTAAGCCTTGATTACCTACTGCTAAACACTGCTGAATTGACTGGTATGAGAATTTTAGAAAATATTCTCTAAAAGATGTCTCTTTCCAGATATTTATATTTAAAATTGCTATATCAACCAAATATTTATAATCACAGTAATAATCCATTATTGGAAAAAAGTTAATATATCATGCTACCCTGTAAAATGGAATATCTGGTGCCATAGACATGGAAAGGTACACTTTATTCATATACATTTCTTTATATGTGTATATTCTCAAGAATGTACTGAAATTTTAATAAATATCTTCTTTAATCAGAACTTACAGAATATCTCAAAGCTTCGCACATCACTAATCTTGTAAACAAGAATTTAGTTTTCTTTAAAATAATACCTTGAACAAGAAATCTTTGGAAGAAAGTAAGTTCCTTTTTAATTTCAAGTCATGCTTCAGAACACACTTTAAAAGCTTATCAAATATCACCTTTTCAGCCACACACAGCATGCACTCCTGCTAGACCAGGGAACACCGAGTCTCACAACCTGGATCACCAAAGTTGGGTTATTTCTTAATGTCAAGAGAGGGAAAACAACATCTTTAAATTTTTTTTTTTTTTTTAAATCCTAAGTAGAAAAGAATTTTTAAAAATAAAATAATAATAATATATGGGAAAGAATAGCTGAAATCTCACACACAGATTTAAAATTTGATGTTCTTCCAAACAAAATCAGACTGAAACAGAGATATGCCGCAACATCAGAGGAGAAGCTGAGCTATTCTAGCATTGGCCTTTACATTGCTTTTTTTTTTTTTTTTTTTTTTTTTTTTTTTTTTTTTTTTTTTTTTTTTTTTTTTTTTTTTTTTTTTTTCTTGTCTTTTTGAGACAGGGTCTCACTATGCAGTTCAGGCTGGCCTTAAGCTCACTTTGTAGCTCAGGCTGGTCCTTTACATTGCTTGAAGCCACATCAATCATCAAACAAGCTGTGAGCTGGGAAATCACCCCCAGACCACCAAGAGGAAGATGGCATCACGGAGAAGTAACACCCTACCACATTTTTTCATTGTGCTTTGGATACGTGATTTTAAACCAAATCCTACCCACTCTTAAGTAGCAGCCCCTGACCCCTCCTGGCTCAAAACTTTTCTTGAGCTAAACCCCTCCTACCTCTATGATCCTGGCTACCTATCTACTCTTCACTCCTCAACTTGGTGTAGCAAAATGGAGTCCTACTGGCTCCTTCTCGCCCAGCTGCACTAGCTTCTTGCTTCCTTAGAACATCTTTCTCTTATGGCCCTATCTTGGCTAATCCCATCTTGTACTAAAAAAGGGGGCCTATTCTCAGAGGCATCCTTTAGTAGAAAATCTGGGAGGATCGGAGTGAACAAGAGGCTAAGACACACCTGTTTTAAGGCCCCAGAGCCTCCTGTCACAATACTTGTTACACTTTTACATTTTCACTTCTACTCAAGGACTCATAAGTCAAAAGTAAGGTTTGTTTCATTTATTGTCTAATTTTCAAGTCTAACAAAGTGCCCAGCACATCACAGAAAACATTTAAGTAGAAATTGTTAAGAGGAATGAATAAGGGCTAGGGAGACAGCCTGGCAGTCTAAGCACCTGCCTGGCAAGCACAAGGTTCCAGGTTTGATCCCTGGTACCAGATGCCAGTGCTGTGCCAAGCTGGCCTTTGAAACTGGGCATGGTGGCACATGTCTGAAATCCCAATGCTGGGGAGGCTGAAACGGGAGGATTATAATGAGTCTTAGCTGAGTAGCAAGACCCTGTACCAAATAAATAAACAAACAAACAAACAAATAAATAAATACATGTTTTTTAAAAAGAGCAATGAAAAAATGTGAAAGGTAAGCAAACAGAATTTAAGGATCAACTACTTGGGTTTTATGAAATAAAGAGAAAATGTTTAAATTTTTATATAAAAATTAGATGTTAGAGTTAGATTTTAATTGTCTTTAAGCTAAGTATAATTCATACAACTACACACTATTACAAAGAAGTCAAATGCTACAATACAAAATATCATGGATTTTTTATCATTCTTAAGGTCCATATTTCAACAAAATTTTATCAAAAGTAAGTATATCACAGGCTTCACCAGCTAAGTGACAAAATTAAAATCAATGGGGACCCTAGAAACTGCTTTTGAAACTTAATAGAGGGCAATGGCTAGTTAGTTGAAAGAATGAAAGAAAAATGAAAACACTGCTTCAAAATTCAAGAGAAAACCTTTGGCTATTTTGTTATCAAAAATTTTACAAAATGACAATAAATCACAAAAGCTTAAAATGGTATAATTCCTTCTTATTATTTTGGACCATAAATCTCACATTTTTTTTTACACTAAGTGATACCAATGTGCCATAATCTGTATACAGAATGAGTCAGAATATCTTTTTAACACAAAGTAACAATTGCATTTCAAAAACAGATCTCTGTTTCCTGCAATACACAGTCATTAGATTAGAACCAAGACTATGATCAAGCTAAGAATGGTGGCCCAAGGTCTGAAAACCCTTACCTGGTCCTATTCGGTTTGGACTTGTTTCTCGGCTGCATCCCTGACTCCTAGGAATCTTGCTTCGTTTTTCTGAAGATGGTGTCACAGGTGGGCCTCTGGAGGAACCCCCAGCAAGACCTCCATAACCACTTCCCAACAATTTTCCTGGGGAACTTGACCGGCTTCCAGCTAAAATGAAAGCAAAACAAAAATGAGAGATATAATTGGGTCAGACATTAAAAGAATTTTGTGTACAAGTAGCATTTTAGTTCACAGAGTACTAATTCTTTAAAAATGTTGGCATATCAAAGGACATTAACACTTGGGAGAGCCACGGGTGAAGCACCATGGAAGTGACAGTGGAACTTCTAATGCAAAAGAGCAGACTGGCTACCAGCAGCATCTCCCTGCTCGCAGCAAAGCTCTAAAGTAACCACAAAGGTATTTGCTTCTTGTTTTGTACAGTGATGCTGGGGACAAAGCCAGGACCTTGAGCCTGCCAGGTAAATGCTCTTCTGTTGAGCTATATCTCCAGCCCCTACTGTTTTATGATTCTGTAATAGGATGTTAAAATATAACTTCTAAAGAACCATAATGTTTACTTCTTAAGTATTGGACAAAATGAATCCAAGTGCTAATTAAGAACTCAATCTAACAAATAGAAAAAACAAGGGGATAAAACATATAAATATGGTTAAAAAATTACAAAATGAGATGATAGGAACAGGCTCAAACATATTAGTAATCCTAGGAAATGTGGCCAGTTATACAATGGTACCTCAGTTCATGATCTTAATTGTTTTTTTTTGTGTGTGTGGTACCAGGGAATAAACTCAGGACCATGCATTTGCCAGGCATGTAGTTATGATGCTGAGCTATCTCCCCAGCCCTCATGAACTTAATTCTTTTTACAATTCTGATTGCAAACTGAATTGGCTGCAAATTGGATCAAATTCCCACAAAGTCAACATTGAACCTACCCACTGAATCTGAGTTGGTTTGCAACCAGAATTAGGTAAAGCACACATTATAAACTCAAATGACCCAGAAGAAAAAGAATTTTAAACAACACTTACCTGGTAATCATTCATATACATTATGCATATGTTCATGTACATATATACACATATACATATACCTGGGTACATAGATGTTTTAAAATACCTACCATCTAAAAATACAGATTTCATGGCCAGGGAGATAGCTCAGTAGAATAAGCACTTGCCTGGTGAGAGCAAGGGCCTGAGTTCAATCCCTGGTTCCATAAACAAAAATAAATAAACAAAAATACAGATTTCAAAAGCCTGTTATCAAATGAGTCACTTGAGAGATTATTCACAAAAAAATCAACACTTCAGAATGAGTAACTATAAAGTGAAAAACAAATCACTGTAAAAATCTGCAACATGCATAAATTATCTCATGGTCTATTAATTTTGTTTATAAATCTGAGGATGTACATAATTACTAAACTATGTAGAAGAGGAGAAAAAAAATCCACTTCATACTCTAGTATTTGAACATATAGAAAAAAATACAGAAAGAAGCAGATAATAAAGAAATTAATACTTAATGAAGCTCATTAAGAAATTAACACTGTACAAAGAACGCAAGAAGAGGTATAGCTTACCACCAGCAGGATTAGCAGATCTGGATCCTTGATTATGAGAGCAGAGCAAAGGACAGGCAAAAAGTGAATCAAAAGACAACAACACAATACAGAGGGTCAGGTCAGCATGCAACACAACATGAGTATCTTGTTCACAAACACATTAGCAAAATATTAGCAAAGAGCTACTTTTCTTAAGACTTGTTTCTCCTATTCTATTCATACATTCATTTTGTACTTACTACACTGTTAGCATTTATTGCAGATCTTTTCAACAATAAATCTACACTATGCCAGGAACAATGCCCGGTAAGAGACGTGGAGAGAATAGGACAAGTATCTCGCCTTTCCAAACTGCATCGCCCCTCCAGCTTGGAGCACCCTGAGAGGCACATGTCACTGGGCTCATATGGGTGCCACTGCATCTTTAGCAGAGCTTACCACATAAAGAACAGTTAGGGCTATCAATCGGTTTTGCCTAAATGTCCCATGATTCTCCTTAACCCTCCAATATTTAAAATAGGCCTATTTTAAGGACATTAACAAAATCCACTTAATATTAAACCAATACTATGAATATTACAGCATCTACATTTATAATGCATATATATACACCACTTATTAAAATAATTTTTAAAATATTTCATTTATATGCATAAACTTAAGATACAGCGTGACTGTGGGCTGCTATTTGGTGGTCCACCGTCCCATGAGTGTGATTGAGCAGGTAAAGAAAAACTGAATGGTTTTTAAAGTGGGCCCCAAGCCAAAGTTCAGAGTAAGTCTGAAGATGTAAAGCTGTACTATCCCCTTCGTCCCACTAAAGAAGGGATTTTAATTTTTACCACCTTAAATTTATTTACATTAACCTATGTTTCAACCCTGAACACCCTGGGTTGAGAATTCCTTCCCATAAGACTTGACCCATGTTTATGAGGTCATGATTGGAACATTATGTCCTTCTGTGCTCCAGGGATCAGAGCTCAGCAGAAGAACTATAGGCAGGGCGCAGTTTCCAGAGCAGCAGCTTCTGAGCTATACCTGCACAGGGATCTGCATGAAAACCCAGGTAAGGGCCTATTGGTAAGTAAGGTATTGTTGTTCTACTGAACTCAATCTAGCCTCACTGCATTCACAACAATCTATCTCTAGCCCTCTTTCCTGAGCCTATGTGGGGACAGGGATAAAGGAATCTTCTCAACCACAAATGGGAGGCTCCATTGTGTAGTTACTATGGCTCTACAACTGACTTTTGTATACTGACTACCCACTCAGTCTCGTCTTGTCACCACATCCTAATGCATACCCCATGTAGTAGGCCTTGTTAGCAACTGACACAGGTTAGCAGGTTAGCTCAACATCACACCAAAGCCAAGATGCCAAGGAGCCCAGTGTGCCTGGCACTAAGGCCCACACCTGCAATGTAGACAATCTACGTCCAGAGGCTCTGTAGGATTAGGGGCACTAATAGGATTCATCTTTCACTATCTTTGCACAAAAGAGTGAAGCTTGTTTAACATGAGAACTACAATCACGAAAGGGGTCATGGAAAAGGATCTAAATTCAGAAGGAGCTGCAAAAGGCCTTCCCAGCACTACAGGAGAGCCTGAGGGCTGGCCACAGATAATGCTCTCTACCAGCCAGATGGCCACACTGCCACCGTGGTGCAGACTCAGGTCAAGTAAGGTGTTGGGCTGGGTGTGGCTCCTAGGGACAGTAGACTTCCTCCCCATGCTCACCCAGCCCAGAAGCACTACAGTACCCAGCTGTGTGTGTAGCAAGATGGCCAGAGAAAATCCATTTCCGCCATGTTGCTTCCCTGGCTGAGGCTAGCAAGAAAAGTGACTCTACATACACAGAAAAGCAATCATGGAAGCAGACTAGAAGAAATAAGAGCCCACACAGACAAGAGGACAGGGGCTGGCAAGAGTTAGCACAAATGAGTAAATAAGGAGCTTTTCAGGGATTTACTTATTCACCACTGGAAAAAACTTGGCATTTATAGTTCTGCCCAGGTTCTGCTTTATAATTCTATCAGAAGGGTTATCAATACAAATGTGGGTCACAGAATAGATAAGTTTCAACTTGAGAGACTTCAACTACAGGAAGAGAACAATGTTAATTTAGAAACATAAAACAAATCCCTGGAAAGAAGATGAAAGTGTGCCTAACTGAATGCTCCACCTTGCAAGCTTACCAAAAGGCAATGTAATCATTCACAGTATCTCAGAGCCATAAAAATGATTCCCCTCCTCAGATCAGTGCAAAAACTGAATTTTTAGGTGCTGAATGAAACTAAGATAACGGGGAGCATTAAAATACACTTCTTACGCTGAGACTGAGAAACAACTTTAGCACGACTGCGGCCCCGACTGTCGGAAGGAGTAGAGGCGACATTGGTGGCACTCCCAGAGTTCTGCCGTCTTGTGCGGATCCGACCTGGAGGACACAGCAAAAACAATGTTTCCATAACACTGTAAGTAAATGCGACCTAGTTTAGAAAAGAACCCACACCAGGATCAAAGGGAGTTGATGGGCCAACCACATGGGGAAGAGAGTTTAGGGGTTCCGCACCACAAGACCATAGGAAGGTGATGAAAAATAAAGGTCTGTTAGAAGTTTGCCATAGGGTAGGCTTCTGCAGCTTCACGGGAACATAAAATGCCTCTCTTTGCACAATCCAATCAGAATCAGGTCTGACAGGGAAAAAGGAACCATTCTGAAATACTACTGGCTTTTTAAATTGTACAAAATCTTGTATACCCTGGCATCTGAAAAATGAATATAGAAAAAACAAATCCTCCTAAATCTTAAAAAGTTCTGAGAAATGGAGATAAGGAACACAGCATTAAAAAAATTATATATATATATAATATATATATATATTCAAATTGATGGTTTAATAGAAGTATAAGGAAATGTGTATACAAATTCTAGAATCTAAATAAATTAAAAGTTACTCTATCAGCAGCTGTACATAGGTCAGCTCAGACCTCTCACAACATACAGACCGCTTCGCATCTTAAGATGAGGAAACAGAGAAACAAGGGAGACTTCTTTGTCTAATGTTCCAGGACTAGTGTACACACCTGCAGCTCTCTGGCTGGGCTGTGAATGAGGACCTTTGATTCTAAGTCACTGAGCTAAAACAACTGAATCAGTCACATCAAATGAATGTGGAAAACAACTGGATTTTTCTTCAAGTTAAGATTTTTAAAATGCACATCTACACTTAGCCTGAAAAGTGATCCCTTTTTACTAACCCTCCATAGCATTATTTTGTGAGTTTGCTCTGTTCTTTTACTATAAATTGAAAACAAACTTCTAATTCAGTCTGTCTTGCAAGAAAATCATCAAGCTATGATTTCCCCATAAGCTTTGTCTTTGCTTCAATCTACAAGAATTAGTATGAGTCCTGCACACTGCATTAGACTGTAAAAATATAGTACTGAATCTCATTCGCTAATGTTTTACTTTGAAGAGTGAATTAGAACCATATTTCACAATTTATACCCTAAGATTAAAAAGTAAAATGTGACATTCTAAAAGAAAACAGAAGTTTCTCTGCAACTCACAGTGGATAAGTCCTTCATAATCTGAAATTAGAAACCTTTAAAAAAAAATTGAAGCATTTAGCACTGGTGTAGCTCAGTGTAGAGTACTTGCCTAGCATGTCTGAGGCCGAAGGTTCAAACTCCAAATTGCAAGTGAACAGTAACAGCAAACAATGATAAACTACTTAATTTTCAAAAGTTCATCATACATCAAAAAGAAAACTGAGCAAATTCAAGCAAAAGGTAAAGTGAAAGGAATCATTTGCACTTTCTAGACAAAGTCCTGTTTTCCTTCCTAGGTGAAAGGATCCATAAGAAGCCCAGTGGCATCTAGCATGCAACTCACAGTATACCCACACATCTACTGACTTGTGGTGCTCCCACTTTTCACGGTGCACACATTTCCCACCAGTCCCCACCTCAGGCTATTGATGTGGTGTTCACCAGCATACAAATTTCCCAAAAACTTAACAAGTGGCTCTCCTGACCAGCACCAGCATACCAGTACCATAGAAGAATGGGAAAAAAACAAAAAAAAAACCAGGAATAGACATTAAAAGCAAAAACAAATGGCTTTGTATGAAATTACTCAAATTCATAAGACAAAAATTAAAATGACAGAATACCATATATCATCTATCAGATTTGGAAACAGAAGAATTCAGTCTAAATCATCAGGCATAGTGGATTATAGTTACATTTTTTTCCTATTGTATCTTATTTAGCACTTTGTTTATCTGGCATATTCTATGTTTCTCATATAAGAGAAATCATGTGACTTTTGTGCTTATGTGTCAACATGGTGTTGAGGAGCATCAATTTTTCCTACAAATGGCAGAGTAGCACACCACAGTATGTATAAATTTGCTTTATCTATTCATCTCTTAAAGGACATATAGGCCATGTCCAAGGTTTTAGTTATTTTAAATTGTTTGAGCTCAGTTTTATAATTCTATGTGGATACTTTTTCTCCTGCTTTTTCATTTCCTTTGTTCTTCTCTTCTTTGGCTCAATTTTTTAAAGATAAACTTTTCTATCTTTAATCTTAGATTAAAATATTATTAAAAACACAACTTTTATCATACTTTTGGGGAGATGGAATATTTTAATGGCTCCCTTCTTTTTGAAATTAAACCTTTTTAAATAGTCACATACACATGTGAAATACAAAGAGACTGTTTTTCAAAGGGTAGCATTCTACAAAACTATAAGATAAAAAAGCAGGATATACACATTGATGATACATCAATCTGATTCTAATTCAATGACTTCTATTTTTTTCACCCCCTTGCTTTCCTGTGTGATAGTTTCCTTTTCTAACTGCTTCAATAGAATTATGTATCTTCAATTTCATTATGATGTGTTCAACTGTGAATTTCTTGTTTTGCTTAGAATTTACTAGCTTTTTAAGCATGTTTTATCATTATGAAAATTCCCATTTTCTCTTTATATACTGTCTCTGCCTCATTTTCCTCCTCAAATTCTCATCAGACATGCTTAGCTTCATCTTTCATTTATGTAACCTCACCTATCACATTGTCTAGAAAGGATAACTTCTTATTTAATTCATGAATTCTAGTTTCAGCTACATGGATTTTTTTTTTTTTTTGTCTTTTTGAGCTACAATGATTTTGCAGCTCAATTATGTACTAAGTTTTTTATTTCAACAATCTGCTATATTTTCTCATCTAGAAGTTCAGTTTTCAAAAATTTCTTGGTTATTCCAAATAGTCCATTACCCCCTTTCTAAAATTTGTTTTTATTTCGTTAAATGTTTAAAAGTAAAACCACTCTTGGTACTTCACGAGAGTACACTAAGCTCTAGATGGAACTGAACTCCTCCAAGGAATGCATGTGTGCTTCTATTAGTGTCCTGTGGGCACAGTTACCCAGTTTAAAATGGTTTGTCTACTTGGGCTTTGCAGACCACAATGGCAGTGTAATTAACAGCACCATGAGTGGAAGCCCATTCTATAGCTGCAAAGTAATCAGGGAGCTAAGATTATTTCCCATTCTATCTAGAACCAAAGGTAGGGTGTGAGCGGCTTCTTCTGTGGTGCCTAATGCTCCTCTTCAGGTTGGTAAACTTAACTTCTTATTGGCCAGTCTGGGGTGGCTTCAGTTTACCTCTTAGCCCTATTCTGTACAGTCATCACAGGAAATGCCCAAGGGCCCAGCATTCAGCCTATAACTCTGGGTAAAGCCAGCTTCAGACATCAACCTCTAAGGCTCTGGTTTTTGCTTGGATTTCAAGCTAGGGTAGCAATCAGCAGGATCATTCTGACCGCCAAATACTATATTATGTATTAAATTTTTCAGAAAATGCTGCTTCATTATTTCGCTTAAATACTTTAAGCATGTTTATTTTATATTGTATAATAGATCTTTAAGTCCTTGAAAAAAACCTGTTTTTACTTTGCTTTATCCCACATACAATGAATGTAATTTATATATAAGCTCATATTTGCTAAAATGATAATATATCATGCATTGTTATTTTTCAACTATTGTTATGGAATTTTATTCTTTCACAGGAAGAAAGCTCTTATTTGGCTGATTTTAATCTGTGGACACCCCGAAGAGTCTGATTTGTGAGTGGCTTCCTCTGTGGAAGCTCAGGGTTCACCCCTGGCAGCACTCTTGGAGGCTACACTCAGACCACTTTAACTTATGTGAGCTTGGAGGCTCACAGACACTACAGGTAACATAAACTGCAATCACAACTCAGTGTGAGAGTACAACTTTATTATAAGTTATTGAGGAAGTCTGGTATTTCTAAGTCAAACAGATACTGTCCCAAGTTGAAGATAAGACCTCCTCTTTCTCCACTAGTCTACATGTCCTCAGGGGCACATAGACTCTTGACAATGCTGTGTGCCAACTCCTAACTCTCCCCTTAAAATTCAAGTTAAAGTCTTGTTTTTGGTCTCATCTAGTGACTCATTACTAACTAGCCCCAAAGCATCTTTAAAATCCAATTTTTGAACCTCTTGTTGGGTTAGAACTTTCCTCATTTGGGGGCCAGGAAGGATGCCACCACGTAGTTTATATGGACTTTGTTGTACTATACTAGACAGATTTCTTTTATAAAGAAAAGTGTTTTGTCTTGTTTCTACTCTGTTAAGTTGGCAATATTACTAGAAGTCCCTGATTTTGTCTTTAAAAAAATGATACAAAATGCTTCGTGGTCATTAGAAAAAAATGAAGCCCACTCAGTAATTGTAACAAATAGTTAAAAATATGTACCAGTTCTACACTATGATCTATGACAGAGAGAATAGTGGTAAAAGAAAAATGTCAATATAAGTCAGAGAATTTTGATAACTGAAAAACAACAAAAGAAAATTTCTAAAGGGACAAGAGATGTATGAACACAATCAACCTAATCAAGAGAAATGCAGACCTAAAAGAAAACAAACTGTAACAAGAATACAAAGTCTTCAACTTTCCTAGAAGGATAAAAAGAATGCTTTTATTTCAGGGCTTTAAGCACTACTGATGAATACTGTTTTTCAATCACATTTCCATTTTTCTGGAAAAGATCTCAAAAGAGTAAATTAAACATGGGTACCAGGTTTAATTTACCAGGATGGTTTCCCTACCTTGATAGCATCCTACGACAAAAATCCCTAGGGAGTTTTATGTCCTTAAGGTTTTTTGTCTTCTACATTTACATAAATTACAATAAGTTCTCAATTTACAGATTATAAAGATGAAAAGGGGTTCAATCTCAATTCTCATTACAGCAGGAAGGTTATTTCAGTATACACATCTATTGTACATGCTGCTTGCAGGTATAATTAAACCAACTTCTAGTCAAAAATGACCATTTGATAGAGCCACAATTTGAGAACATGATCTCTTACAAATTATGCTATTTTCATTTATTTCCCTGAAAAGAATAGTTTCTTCTATATTTATTTATTTTTGCGGAACCAGGGATTGAACTCAGGCCCTTGCTCTTGCCAGAGAAGCTCTTATTCTACTGGGCCATCTCCCTGGACCCTTCTTCTATATTTAAAAATATGCAAACTAAGCCTAACATTTATTTTACTTCTATACACCACACACACACACACACACACACACACACACACACACACACACACACTTTTCCCATTGTATTAAAAGGCAAACTATGGTAGGGCATAGTGGTACATGCCTATAATCCCAGAACTTGGGAGGCTGGGGCAGGTGAACTACTGTGTGTCTATGGCCAGCCTGGCATACACAAAGTGAGTTCAAGGCCAGCCTGGGCTGCAGAGTGAAACTCAGCCTCAAGAAAATACAGGAAAAAAAGGCAAATTATTTGAAATTTAGAGTTTTGGGATATAGAGATACCTCTTGGGAAATGATAAACATTTTGTATTACAGTAAAAGTGAATTAAAATATAAGGCCCCCTGTCACATAAGCAGGTAAGGCTACATAATATTTATTGAATAATTTTATTTACACTCAAAAGTTAAACTGATATACATACTTTGACCCTTATGTGATGACTCTTTGAACCTATCAATATGTTGTCAATACCTACAGGCCATTAGAGCAGTATAACTTTTCATTTTAAACTATCTTGAGAAAAAAATGACTATGCTTTTCCTGAGCACATTACCCTTCAAAAAGAATATTTGTTTGCCATGACATCTATTCATAAATTTTCTCATGAACAACATAATCATTCATCTACATTCCTAAAATTACTGAATATAACAGAATAAAAAGAAACCTAGAAATACATTTTTTTGAAAAGTTGAGTTTTTACTTCTAGTCAGTTATACAAGGGTCCCTTGACATATGCAATAAGTGACTCCTGCCTTTTTCTCAAACAATAATAAAGTTGCTAGAGTATACATACATTGTTTGAATTTTAATTTAGAATATCAACTATAGATTCAAAGTCATCCCTTTGCTTCACACTGATGAAAGCCTACCATTTCTTGTCTCAGAGACACTGAAGTAAGATATTTAACAAACGTCTGAAGTTTAAAAAGTCCTATGGCTAGAGGTGGGACAGTATGTGTAAGCAAGGCCCTGGTTCAATCCTAAGCACTGTAAGAGAAATTCAACCCAACACCCATCCCAACCCAACAAACCAAAACAAAAAAATAATGTTCTCAAAAATGCAGATGAGAAACTAATATTGCTGAGCCATGAAGTATTATCATCATAGCCTTTTCTTAATAACCAATGGTGGCTTTTCTAAACACTGCCAGCTCTGACCTATACTGATAAAACAAAAGGAAGTGACTGAGAACCTGTAAGTGCTGAGCTGACAGATCTCCAAAGGAGGCCTTTCCCACAGAGCTCCTCATTACAGAGGATACAGGGAAGCCAGTACTGCTGAACCCTATAGAGCCCTCACTACACTCCTTCAATGGGGTTTCCATAATCTGATTCCGTGCTCTATACAGCAAGGGCCCATCTGTCACTTCACCATTTCTCCTACCAGAAGAACTAGACTTAGTAGTGCCTTGTACAACAATTGACAGGGCAATACTTGCTCAATTCTTAGGGCTGGTACAGACAACACAATGATTTGAATGTTGTTCCACTGGAACACAGCACAGGGCATTCTGGAAAAAATGTGATTGATTTCCCACAGAAAGTCTTTGTTTTCTATTTCATTATTCTATTCTACTCTTCCACCTCCATTCCAGCTAGGCAAAAGAAACACTTAGGACTGTTCCTTTTAGAAAAAGAAGCATAATAGTACTCTTGCCAGCTGAACAAACAAGGAAAACTACTCCACAACTTCAGTCTCAGCTTTCTGCTGTCATAACTGAGGTCCACACATGGACAGAGGATCTGGGAAGCTTCATTTCACAGGCTTGTTTGTCCCTAAGAATCCCTGGTGAGGCTTGATAGAAATTCAGATCTTTAGCTGCTTCCTAACTTACTTAGCATCTTCAGGGGAAAGGCCCGGGAACACCTTTAGCAAGCACCCCAGTAATTCTTATGATGAGTTAAGTTTCAAAAACACTGAACCTGGGATTATGTTCACATTCAGAAAAAAATAAAAGCCTATTCCTCCTCTTTTTTTCCCTGAGTCTCAGGAACTAGAATAGAGAGTAAAAGAAATAAATAGCACATAATAAGCTAAAACTCAGTTTGTATTGCATGCTAACTGATTAGGGCAGCTAAATAATACATGAAAATTCACATGCCATTGTGCCACGTGAAGCGTCACTTGTTAAGTTGTCATCCTGAGGGCTGGTGGCACAAGCTTAAGTAACTCTTGTTTTGAAAGTATAATCATTCTTTCTACCTAGAAATTTTGCAAAATGATCTTGTTTGACATGTGCTACTAAAGATCTGTACTCAAGTGGCTTTGTTTAAAATGCAAAAAGCAATGAATGCAAAGACCCCACTTTCTTCACAAAGGCATAAAAAGAAAGCCAAGTGGATCTGGACTGCCAACTTCCTTCACATTCATCTCAGAGTGTCCTATCCAACAGAAAGCAACCAGCACATGGTGGGGAGTGGGTGAATGCGGCATGTGGCAGTGCCACAAATGAAAGCAGCACCACATAATTTCACTGTACTGCCAGAGGAGAGAAAAGTATGCTTACAAATTTGTATATATTACCTGGTGTAAAATGTACTTTAACTTAAATAATTTACATGGAAATTTATTTTCAAAACAGGAAAGGCAAATCCTGAGAGGCCCACAAAAGCACAAAAGGAAAGAAAAGGAAACAAAAGCCAAGGTGGTACATCTAAGGTAATAAAACCCAAGCCAGGCAACCCACAAGGACAGGAGTGGCATCAGTGCATCTCCCCGCAGTGTGGACTTGGCATTAGAAACTACAAATGGCATATTTCAGGGCCAGAACTCACAAGAATAAAGATTGAACAAGAAAGGAGGCAGAGAGCTCGGGTAGAGAGAGGGCAGAACCCGAGGAGACAGAATGCAGGAGAGAGGGGGCAGCATGCAACGTCTCATGCAAGGACCTTGGTGGGAGTGAGTGGGCACCAGGTAACACTCGGCGACAACAGAGGACCAGAGAAGTGAGACACACCTCAACCACAGAAACAAAGCGCTTACCCTCCGCTTTAGTGGAAGTACCATCTTTAAGCAAATTAAAAAAACAAGGGAAGGGATAACAGGGAACAGTTAGTAACATTCAAAAAATTAAAAAAGCAGAATGTTATTAGCTACTAAAAAACCAAAAGTACAGTTTCAAACAAAACACAAAATGATACAAGTTCAACAGCAAAGCAGAATCTGAAGCAAGTAAGTACACCTTAGACTAAAATTAGCTTAGCAAGGTGTAATGGGTGTTTTGTCTTTGGAAAACGAAACACGAAAGGGCAGACCAGGGTTGTGCCTCAGCTGAACAATGACTGTTGTTGTAGACAACCCTTCTCTTCTATGAGTTTATTCTCCCTGAAAGAAAGGACTAACAGAATGCAGGGAGCAGCAGAAAGGGACTGAAAGTGGAGGTACTGAGGGTCCCCCACAGGGCAGAGGCAAGTGAAAGCTCAGAGGCTGGCTCTAGCAACGCCTACCCAACTACAGGCCCAGCAGCAGCACAGCAGCTGGCGAGCTTAGTACCTGAGTCCAGGCCTATGTACTCCATGTCTTCCCTCATGTGTCTGGATTCTAGAAGTTCGGAAAAGGATTGTCAGCTTTAACAGCATACTTGTGCACACGTGTCACCTGTCAACCTAAGCAATAACTGTATGGTTTTTCAGGATTATGTTCCATTTCAGGTTTTCAGTTCTGTTTTGGGAAATAGCAAAGAAGTACAAGGAGAATTCCCGGGACACAGGGAGAGCATCTGAGTACTGCCGTTGTGCCACGTGAAGCATTAGCACTGGACTGAAAAGCTGTCCTCAGCACTTCCGAAAGGCACTGCTCCCTCATCAGACTGAAGACTAGGGGCTTTCATTGGTGAAGTCTGCTCAGGTCACATTCAAACACCTCAAATAATCACAGAGGAACAGATGGTGGCCAGGTATGGTGGCACATGCCTGTAATCCCATCACATAGGAGGCTAAAGCAGGAGGACCACTGTGAATCTGAGGGTGAGACCCTGCCTAAAAAAAAGAATATATGGAGTTGACTAAAGGTGGACTTGAAAAAACTCATTTTCAGCACAGAAACAAGTGCTAATTATAAGTACTACAGGTGGGCCAAGAGACTAAGTCATCAGAGCAGTGATGAGCTGTGGCTTCTCCCTTGCTCAAAGATTACATCAAGAGAGCATGGTGATATCCTACACATGGGTACCACAGTTCAGAGGGGAAAAGGAGTGCCCTGCCTGGGCTTCTCCCACAGGACTGTGCACAATGAAGTACTCCCACACAGAACACCTCGCTGAGGGGCCACATGCTCCGGGCCACACATGTAATCATGCTCCTGTCACAACCCTGCTTCTTTCTATCCAACGAGAGTTTACAAAAGACCTTCTTTATATCATCTCACTGCTCCTCCTGGATCTCAATCCAGTGGTCATCACTGTAAGTGACTCATAGATTTCATGGCCTGCTGGAGGTCACAAAGCCAGGAGATGACAAACTCCGGGCTTTCTTGGTAGTTTGCCACTCACTGTGCTTCCCATGGACAGGGCATTTCAGGTTTTAGTTTCAGTGCCAACTGAGGAATTCTAGCAGTCCACCAGTAAATCCATTTCAGTATTTCACGTTTAAAATTTATTCATTTTCTTAACTCAAAAGTAGAACTCGGCCATGTCTTCAGATTAAGAGTTTGAATGACTTCACTTTTACAAAATTACAATAAAATAAACCATCAGCCTTATAACTGGGTGTTATGTGTCTGCTAAAAAAAAAAAAAAAAAAAAAAAAAAAAAAAAGTCACAGACATACCACTATGTCAGATATCAAACTTTTGGAAAAAACTATCTAAAGCCTCTGAGGCAATCATTCAAGTGGGGGTGTTTCTCTCAGGTCTGTTATGCTGATTAAAGGAGTCCTTCACTTCCCTTTCAAGTCCTCTTGTGACTTCCCAACTCTGAGAAACAAACCGCAGTGACTACTGGTAAGTACATCACTGAGACCCCTGGTCCTGTTGCTCCAGTGCTACGGTAGGGGGTCAGCTATGGTGTGAGTACCAGCTGGGCTTGCCATGGAGGAGGACAGAGCTAGGGGAGGACACATGCAGGGCCACTGAGCCTGGGAGCCACAGGCCTCGCTCCTCATTAAAGAGGAAGAAGCTCCAAGGAAAAGCAATCCTTGACAGAAGGTGGCTGGGAGCTGACACCAAGGGCTCAGAGTTCTAAGGCAGACTGGCCCTCAACAGTAAGACTTCCTCAATTGTGGTGTTTTTTAACCTGTGCAGAGGTCAGACTCAGCTTGGATGGCAGATGGAGGAGGAGAGGGACTGGTTTTGGTTACCTAAAGATGCGTAAGACCCTGGAGGGAGAGCTGCTGCAGAGCTGAAGGGCATGGTGCCTGAAGTTGAGGAGACTTTGGATTTGGCACTGGCTGCGGCGTTCACATCAATATCACTACGCGATCGCTGGAGGGATCCAGTCGTCGACACAGATTTGGTGCTAACTGTAGAAGCTTTGAAGATTAAGGAGGAAATGCCAGTGAGGACTATGTAGAAATATTTTTCTTTTCATTTTTTTAAAAAAGAATATAAAAATAGAGAATTTTCAAAGTATGTTGTTGAAACATGATGACTTCCTTTTCTTGAAAACAAGTAAAGGACCAAGGGCTGCAGTCCACAGGACTGGTCAGGAGTTTCTCTTGTCTTAACAGGGGAGTTGAGCCAACTGAGTACCCAGACTACAATGTTGTCTACTATACTTGTTCTCTTGTAATTGCCTATACCACCTCACAATATTCCTTAATTTGGGGTACTTGAGATGAAAAAAATCACAGTCTGTCTGCCAGCCTTCTCAAGATGCGATGCGATGTACACACAGCCCGATGCCCTCCCCCTCCAGGAAATGCCCTTCTCCATTCTCTCAGGGCCACCGGGTTGCTGCCTGGAGGAACATTGTGAGTGAGGAGTCCACAGAACTTCACTCTCTGCGATGTGAACTACTTGTGGCAGCTGCACATGCCGGGGGAGGAGAGCAGGGGTCAGAGCTGAACATCCACTGGCCTCAGTGATCCTGACAATGGGAGCAGAGCTCTGCTTAGTGCGCAAGAGCACGCACATGGCACCGCCCGGGGCAGGCAGAGACTTCCTGTGCTGAGCAAGGTGTGCGGGCTGAGCCGCACACAACCCAGGTGGGGATAGGTGCCCTCAGCCAGCCCCACACTGCCCCTCTTACCTCTAGAGGTGGTACTGCCAGTAGGACTTCTTTTGGTAGGGAGTGGCCGACTAAAAAACAAGGTGCACAACATGTTTATTGTTAAAAATGTACTCTACTAGCAGTAATACAAACATACTATGACAGAAAATTGTGACAATAAAGAATTACTTCAGAGTTTTCAGAATTTTTCAGACAGTGTGGGCTGGGATCTTATAAACCCGATTTCTGATGAAGCTTAATCACTAGAGAAAGAAAACTGCAGGGTAAAGATGGTGAAGCATCAAGTCCAGGTTTCTCAGCTCATCTGAGTTAACCCTGATGACCTCTCAGAAGACTCATCCTGTCCTGTAATTCATTACTTTTTTTAAAAAAAAATTTTATTCAGTACATGTTTGCAGTACATAAAAATTATATTCATGTAGGGAACTGGCACCATCATATAACACAACTGTGTCTCTAATCTACTAAGCTAGTCTGAGACTGGCTGCCAGTACACTGAATACTTTTAAGAAGACTACTTATGGGAGAGTCCACAGCTACCTTACCAGCATCAGGACCCACCTGCAGATGGCGCACTGTAATACACACATTTAAACAGAAACACAGCTGGAATTCACACTTCCATGCAGCAAACCTGAAATCCACACTGCCACACTGCGACCACAAAGCCAGGCCCCTTACTTGAGACTTTCTTGAGAGCTGGAAGATGAGCGGTCAGACTGTGGCAGAGACACAATGCTATCTGAGTTCTTCAAGTGCGACTGCAGGGCTTTCTGGTATGAGGACTCCAGGGTGTGGTACAGGTGCTCTGCCTCTCTGCTGAAGTGACTGTGGAAGCCCCAGTAACACCTAGGCAAAGACAAGCTCTTGGTTTAGGTCTGACATCATTTATCTTCCAGGGCCAGCCTAGCTGCTGATAGCAGCAGCAGGGTACGAGGGGAAAGTATGAGAAAGGAAGTGTCACAGCACACTGGCCTCCTCACACTAGACAAGTCACTTAATTTCTCTAAACTTCAGACCACGTACAGAATGGGAAATAAACGGCCTTAACTTTTAAGACTAAGGGCCTGAGGAAAGGGGCAGAGTTAAAACACACAGAACTACAGTTAGAACACAGGATGAAACCATTAGTGGTGGCTTTTACAGACACAATTTGGCATTCCTTAATTTGACTATTTAAAACTGCCCTAAGTATCACTGTAAGAGAAAGCTACATGAAATCTGTATTACTTTAAAACTATAAAAATCTTGAGGTAGGAGAATACAAGGATCAAAAACAGCATATACATAGATAACAAATCCATTTGTTGAGGATTTTAGCAACTATGAATTCTGTCGCTTGGTAGGAACTGTTCAAAATGAATTTGGGGTAAATGCCACAGAGTTATAATCCAGAAATAAGGGAAACATAACTGCAAGGTAGTAAAAAAGTACTATTAGATCAGGATGTATTAATATACTCCAATAAACTAATACTTCAGGTGAATAAGACAAGATTTTAACTGTGTCAATTAGAAGAGCTGGTCAATTAGGGAAGGAAATACAAAACTGGCAGGAGTGATCCATTTCTTTCTGCACTGCTAGGGATGGAACACAGGGCCTCATGCATGCTAAGCACTCTACTGAGCTACAGTCAAGCCCGAGAGAACTTCTGTTCTTTACAATCAAATGTCAAAATCACTCCCAAGGAGTTAGGATCCTGGGCCAATGGCCACATGACCGCAGCATGCTCAGCCCTGATGATACATGGACCTCCACTGTGAGATCAAAACACAATCCCTGAGAGAATCATGATCATTGCTAACCCAGCACCCGCACCATGATCACTTATGTGCAAAGATATGTCTGTGGGGAGAAAATCCCATGGCCAAGACTTTTCATGGTAAATTAATGTAAGTACTCAACCTACCTCCTAAAGGGAAAAAAAAAAAAATACTACAGGAATATTCTGAAATGGCCTCTGGGGTCAAATTTCAAAATTAATGAAAAATATTTAAATACATTTATGGGTTTTTAATCCATACAAGCACATAGAACACAAAAGATAATTTAACCGCAGTGGTATACAATAACAACTTACTTTCTGGCTTCTATTCTTGCTTCAGAATCAGCGTCATGTATTCCCTTCTTTATTGTTTCTGCTAATACTGATATGTGTCTAGATATTTAGAAAAGAAAGCAATGACAATCACAAACAGAAGGTTATCTGTGGATGCAAACAGCCTTATGAATCAATTTCAGAATAGCCACGTGGAAAGGGGAACAAGGTCAGACAACCAATCTGAAACTCAGAGGGTGTGAATGCTGCCTCAGGTCCTCCTCTCTACCTAGGTCCAATCCTTCTGCCAAAGCCTCACCCTAACCTCACCTAGGGAAACAAATGGCCCACTCTAATCTGAGTTTTTTAATCACAGATGACTTCAATCTTTTATGAACTTTAACCACAAAATCCTATCTTCAGTTAGTTTCTATAAAAATCTCATAAGATTATTATGAGATAATAATCTTAACACTATAGAATCTGTATGCACAATAATAGTGAAACAATATATTTTTTTAAGTTATATTACTATTTAATATTAGCATCTGTTTTGAAAGGACAGAGTCTTGGTATATTGCCCAGGCTGGTCTTGAATTCAAAATCATCCTGTTAGCCTCCCAAGTGGCTAGGGCTACAGACATGTGTCATTATATACATTTTAACATAAATAATTTTTAAAAATCAACCATTTCATAAACACATGTTCTCTATATGTTGTCAATTTAGTATAGTTTAACTGAGAAGAAATTACCAACATGTCTCACAAAATATCAGAATCTTAAGGAACATGACTACAATGAATAGTTTCAACAAGTTCATGGAACAAAGACTAATTTGACCAGTCCTTTCCTCCTTCTTTTAACAAATGCTTAGGATTCACCTGTTAAGTGCCAGCAACAGGTAGGAAGGTGAACAAGTCACATCTGAGTTCCATGGGCTATTCTGTTCTGCTCACCTGCTGCACATTAAACCCCACACTTCCCACCTCTAAATTCCAAAGCCAACAATCGATAAAGAGGACGTGATATCCAAGAAACTAAAAGGCAAGACAACACTGGAAAAGGTATGCGACTTTCTCCTAGATTCAAAGAATTTCCAGATGGAATTTTACCTCTAGAAAGCTTGGATTTGTTTCAGTTTAGATTGTTGCATATGTTACAGAATTTGTTATACTTAAAATTTCATTACTCATCAACTATTTGCTAGACTGCAAAGCTCATCCACAAAGTCCATAATACCCTTGGGGGGGGGGCGACAGGGGACCATGGCAGACCATCATCTATCATTTCCAGGTTTAACTCAGCATGATAGACCAAAAATTGACAAGAAGTAAAACTGTCAATGACAAAATCTCAAAATTAAGACATGCTTCTTTAAAAAGTCTGCCACAATCATCTTTTTTAATTATAATGAATGGAAGCCACCACACACCAGCCCAAGTAAAAAGAATTGCTGAAACATCCAGAGGGAGGTAAAAAGGAATACTCTAAGTGAAATTCCTTTAAGCACCTGAAAGGTACAGACTGCCTGCTCAGAGCAGTGTTAATCCTTGCCCTCTGGATCTGATAGGTTTGCTAAGCAACAGGACTGGAATCACTAAAGAGTGGCTCTGGTCTCATTTGCCCATATTCTGGGTATGCTAATATTTCAGTGACACTCACTGAAAAGTTCCACAGTTGTTATATGGCTCACATCAGCAGAAACAACCACAGTCAATAAATGCTTAGATTCTTTTATTTCTTATTCAAGGTGTGCTGGGCCCTTTGTAGGGGGATTCAATCTCAAGACTCAATCCACAGAGGAAGAAACAGTTTCAAATGAGAAAGATGCTCTTACCTTTCCAGTGAATGTGTCTGCCATTCTTGTAAAAGCAAATCTAAAAATTCAAAACAGCGCCTGAAAAGTATTAAGAAATACACACCTCAGAAATATGTATTAGTGAAAATAAAAGGCCATTTTTTTAAGTGATTCTATATTCTTATAATGGTTTTAAGTTTTATAATCAAAATAAAATGTAACATGGAGAAAAATCAGAACTGACTGAAAGCCAAAGCAGATAAAAGTATGGAGGCACAGGTAGTGGCCACAGAGACAAGAGGTCAGAACATTAAGAGATCACTCTAAGACATTACTGAAAGGCTCTGTCATCATTGTCTGTTTTTATATATCCTAATACTACATTAATACAGAGTGTAAATATGCAGAGATTAATATTTGTTACTAAATCAGGGAAATGCTCTATTAATTTTGTAGAATCTTCACAAAAACAATAGAAAATACTTTAGAAAACTAAATGTTCTCCATTTTCCTGCTAAGGTCCTAAATAGTGATTAATATAACCCTTCTACAGCTACTCAGCTGCTTTCAACATCCTTTTTGAAGCCTCATTTTTGTGGTCTTTCTTGGTCTGATCTGCATCACAAAAATCATTCAAAGTCTCACTTCCTGTGGGTTATATCACCAGCTTCCTAGCTCTCAGAAGGATTTCCTCCTTCTGACTTTGCATCTTTGTGGGAGAAAAATTATAGTAATCCTAGGAACCACTCTAGGAAACACAAACAGCTTGTATTCTTTCATTAACGAAATGACTAGATTTTCCTTCCCATGATTCTCCCAATTCGGCTCCTAACCCATATAATTAATCAGTCCATTAGGCTTCAATCATCCCTGACCCTTTGGTACATGATACAGATACAGTCACACCCAGGATACAGTCTGGAAAGCAAGAGTGGCAAGCAGCAGTTTCCAGGCTCCAGGAGCACAGGGTCTCCCACAGCACCTAGGAGCACCATGCAGCTGGGCCCTGGGCTGGCAACGTAGTGTGAGCACTGGTAAAGCAGAAACCCTCAAAGGAAACTCACAAGACTCTGCCCATATCACTTCTTCACTGTTGTTTTCCTATTCAAACTCAACCCAGACCTCGCTTATTGTACTTCCAGTGTCTTGCCCAGGCCATTTCTTAGTCTGATTATTTTCTTTATCTATTCCTTCCTACTCATCTTTAGAAAAGGGTACTTCATCTATGAAGCTACTTAGGAATGTATCATCTGGCTTTAGTCCCCACCCTAAGCAAATTTTTAATCCACAACACATATATTGTCATTATTAAATCACTTATCACTGTTTTTCTTCCCAAACTCATAGAAGTGAAAATTCAGATCAGAGAGATCAGTGGCCACCAGGTGCTAGGAAACCGGGAAAGTTGGGAGATGTTGATCAAACAACATAATTTTCATTTAGGAAGAAAAAACTTTAAGAAACTTATTGTAGGGCCTGGGGAGATGGCACAGTGGAATAAGCGCTTTCCTGGCAAGTGCAAGGGCCTGAGTTCAATCCCAGGTAAGAAAGAAAGAAAGAGAGAGAGAGAGAGAGAGAGAGAGAGAGAGAGAGAGAGAGAGAGAGAGAGAGAGAGAGAGAGAGAGAGGAAAGAAAGAAAGAAAGAAAGAAAGAAAGAAAGAAAGAAAGAAAGAAAGAAAGAAAGGAGAGAGACAGAGAAAGAGAGAGACAAAGACTAGAGACAGAGAGGGAAGGAAGGAAGGAAGGAAGGAAGGAAGGAAGGAAGGAAGGAAGGAAGGAAAGATACCTATTGTACATCATGGTAACTTCAGTTAATGATACATTGCAAACTTGAGGTTGCTGCACATAGTTTTTAGATGTTCTTAGCATATAAAGCAAGCATGTGAGGTAATGCATATGCTTAATATTTGATTTAACCATTCTATAATGTGTACCTATATCAACACAACATCTTAAACACCATAAATATATTCATTCATGTTAACAATAGGTGAACACTGGCCTGTGTCATCTTCAAGAGTTTCCTTGCTCATAGATAATGGCCGGAAGAAGGTGACACCCCAGAAAAGGAAGCAAACAATAGGCAACTAAGGTAAACTAGCTCTACCTTAAAGGATTTTTTCACTAGGCTGGGGTCCAGAAATAGAGCTTCAAGAATGAGGCCAAAAAGTTGCTGCCCAAACTTGCCTTTAATTTAGTGAACAAGCCCCCTGACAGGGTCCACTAATAGGCTTAGTGTTGGCTATGAATTCTGTAAAAATCTACACACAACTACACTAGGCTGCAAAACTCAACAGTGAAGAACTACCAATCTGATCATGAAAGTAAAGCTGGCACTCTTCACTTATCCTCTAGGGTAGCTCACCAGGATTAAAGACAAGGAGTTGGGAACAAAGCCCTCACTAGTTAGGCAGGTGGTAATCACCTATAGTATCTCCTGGTTATATCTATCAAATCCACCCACCAGAGCCAAGTGACTGGGATCAGGGTTGGAATTCACAGTTCCAAAATCACTATCCAGTGGTGAAACACATAGACTTCCTCCCATCCATCTCTATATGTAACTGCAGCCACTGGTGTTTGGGGTATTGATTTGTTTTGCAGGCGTATTTGCTCAGAGTGAAGCAGAGCAATAATAGAGTATCAGAAGAAGTACACAGGGATTTTCTCTTCTTTCATTATCACCTCCTACACACACACACACACACACACACACACACACACACACACACATATCCAATTTCTATTCCCAAAATATTTATATTTTTATCTTTCAACTTAAAGCACTTATTGCAGGATCTGTAATTGTATTAAATGTTTCAAATACAAAATTTTATCCCCAAAAGAGCATTTAGAGTTTGTTCTGGTTTCCAAGCAATTCAAAAATAATCAGGAAGTACTTCAAAAATTTACCTTCTAACTGCAACAGACTTAGAGGTACAGTTGCTTGTTATGACAGGTATTAACCTAGGGATGTGTGTGTGCTGTGGAGAAGAATGAAACACAGGTGAACAGCTGCAAATACACAAACAATGAAACACAAGAGAATTGCTTCCTTCTTAGCCAAGATTAAAATGCTACTGAAGTTTTTAATGTCAAAGGCCACCATATAATAATGGAGCAAAGAAGAAACAACATGAAATATATAAATCAGTCTAAAAAAAAAAAAATCAAAGGTGTCACTGGTATAAGGTCCAAGTTTTCTTGGCACGTTGAAAAGGAGTCATATTCTGACTGTATTTCAATGAGAATGTACAGCAACAGTTTCGTGTTTAACATTTTAAGTAGGCAGTATAAGCAAGAACAAGAACTAAAAATAGTACAAAGTGGCCTACAATAACAAAAAAGAACATTCTGGATAGGTTTTAGCATCATAAGTTCTGAAGTTTTAAGCTTCCTCTGGAGAAAATGTGGGGTGACATAGGAAACTTTCACCTCAAGCCTTGCTGAACAAGTGAGATTTACTGAAAATCTGTAATTCATTACTTGGATATTTCATTAAGTGCCTAGAATAGCGGTGATGAACTTGTGCCACACAGGCTACAGTGGGCTAGCCTACGAACTGAAAAAGATAATTCTGTTTTTGTGCTTATATGACATTAATTTTAAAAGTTTTGGAT
Organism: Ctenomys sociabilis; assembly: GCA_004027165.1. NCBI lineage: Eukaryota > Metazoa > Chordata > Mammalia > Rodentia > Ctenomyidae > Ctenomys > Ctenomys sociabilis. The sequence continues at coordinate 27,163 of PVKA01029946.1, forward strand.
AAGCTGGAAAACTATAAGCAGGATACATAACATGAGAAAAATTCAACTATAAGGTAGTATCAGAGACAGAATACATCTGGCAGTAGGGGTGGCTGTTCACATATTTGAAACCAAGGTTGAGTGTGTAACTGTACACACACCCACAATTCACACTCGAGAAGGTGATGAGCCCAGTGTGCTACAATTAAGGGAAAAAGTCCATCTTGGATGTCAATCATGATTCCTATAATTTATAATTAATAAGAAATGTCTGCTACATATTTACCATCAAAACTGACCAAGTGCTATATGTGACTCTATAACATACCTACCCGAATGATTAACCTAATAGCTACAACACCAGAAGTGGCCATAATTTTGGCACTGTTGGGAATTAAATTAAAGATAGTTGGCATAATGGCTTCAGCTCCATGGTCAAACTTATTCCCCAGAACCGATGACAAATGCCTACAGTAAGAAACGAATGTAAGTTTGTAGCTGTATTTGGCATAGTGAAGCATATAAACCTTTTAACATTTAAGAACCCTCATAAAATTATCAACAGATAAAGGACTACAGTAAAATACTTTTGAAAATAATTTCATTTGATTTTAACAATTTTGAGTTGATATTT
>PVKA01029947.1:0-27793 GCA_004027165.1 Ctenomys sociabilis
GTTACAGCGCCCTAGAATCAGACCAAGAACATAGTGGACACTCAGTAAGCACCTAGGGTGGGTGGGGGTGGATAATGGACTCAGTGGGTGGACAGGCAGGTGCCTGTATGGATGGTGGGCAGACAGTGGATATGGGTGGATGGGTGAGGAGAGAGTAGATGGATGGGTGAGCGATGGATGGGAGATGAACGGATGGGGGATGGGTAAGGGATGGATGATGGATAGATGGATGGATGATACAGAGAGGTGGATGGAAAGATGGGTGGAAAATTAAATGGACAGATGAGTAGATGGATGGAAGATGGACAGGGATAGACAGATAGATGTGTGGATGAATGGTGTGGACAGATGGATGAAAAGATGTATTGATGGGTGGGTGGGTGAATGGATGGACAGGTGGATGGTATAGACAAATGGACAGAAAAATGGACTGGTAGAAAATACATGGATAGATGATGGAGAAATGGGTAGATGGATGGATCGGTGACTGCAGACAGGCAGTGTGTTGGTGGGCAGGCTGGCCCAAGGGTACAGACTGCCAGGCAGTAGGACAGATAAGAGACACGTGGCAGACAGTAGCCCACACGGAGAGGACCACACCCACCTAACCAAGAAGCACACTCAGGGCCACAGCCTCCTGTGTTTAATGGTGGCACAGCCTGCGGTTCTGTTCCTACAGCGAGGACCATGGGTGCTGCCCAGAGGCCAGGGGGCAGACCAGGCTGGGCAGGGACGAGAGGGGGGTAGTTTGGAGTTACACTCCCACTAGCCCTGCAGGGAGATGGGCACTCAGGACCCTCTGGCCACAGTGGCCAGAAACTTTGGTTTTAGTTGTACTTAAGTTTCCATCCAGAGGTACAGTTTGCTTCCTGGGGTGCAGTGGGGACCCCTACCATGCCCTGGTGACCAGCAGGGCATGGGGGGATGGCAGACACAGTGCAGCAGAGCAGGGGCAGGGATGGCCCACGCTCTTCAGGACTGACAGAGTCGGTCTCCTCACCCTGGAGGAAACCTCTCAGGTAGACCCCAGCTCGGGGCTGGAGGACGGCAGAGCCAGGGGGTAGACGGGCAGGGCGGCCTTCTAGGGTTCCACTGGGTGAGGCCAGCAGCAAGGCAACAGGCGAGAGGCGCTTCAGTCCCACAAGACTTCAATGGGGGAGAACTTCCAGAGGTCAGGGTGGCCCATGTGCAGCAGGTCCTGGAAAGGCGAGGTGCTCCACTGGAACGGGGGTACCTGGTCCCACGTGGGGCCACTGACAGCCAGCAGGCTCAGTGCCTTGGCCAGAGACATGCTAGTCACCTGCGGGGTGGAAAAGTAGGAGGCTGACTGGGGACCCAGGCTTACCCAATTCTGGAAGCCCAGACTCCACCCCAATGTGACCTCAGGGCCCCACTTCTGCTCCTGGGGGGCATCACCTTCACATCGATGCCCCCGTGTGAGCGCTGGCGCAGCGCCGGGAAGGGGTAAGAGCCGTTGGCTGGGTTGAGGTCAGAGCGGGCAGAAATGGCATTTTCCCCATTAGGCTGTGGGCTGCAGGCTTCACACTGCGACAGGGGGTCATGGAGGTAGTCGTTGTACCTGGAGAAAGGAAGGGAGCACATACTAGTTATCCTGGGAAGGTGCCCACGGAGTGCCAAAACCCTCATGCTGACATCTGTGACCTTGACAGCCACAGCCTCGACTTTGGCCTTTCTCCACTGACCCCTGCCTAGCCCCGCTCCCCTCATCTTTCATCTCTCAGATCAGCACTTGCCCAAGAGAAGCCCTCGGAGCTGCACCCATGCCAGGCAAGGCACTGGCTTTATCCCTTGCTAGAATTTCTTGGGGCTCGCTCAGGTGACTCTCGCTCTGCATCTATGCAGTTCTGGTCCTGCCACCTACGAGACAAGGGCTCCTCGTGACAGCGGCCAGCAGGTCTGGCACCTGTGTCTCTGGGGCCAGGCACCTGGCTGACAGGGGGTGGCCCAGGGGTACCCAGAGTCCTCCCTGTGGTGGGAGGGTTAAGTATGGTAGCCACAGGCCACCCGTGCCGAGCCCCAGTCACCGGAGGCAGTGCGGTCTCCAGAGGGCTCCACGCTGAGCTGCAGCCCCACCTCATGAGCTGCACCATGGAGTCCACGTCATGCACCAAGGACTGGTTCCGCAGGAAGATCTGGGCGCGGGGGCTCTTGCTGTAGGAAAACCAGTCCCCGTACTGGTCTACCAGAGCCTGAAGCCCACTGGCGTTGAACACAGACTCAAAGGACCTGCAGGGACAGGGTGGTTACCCCACTGAGCTCATCCAGGCCTGGCAGTGGTCAAGAATATCATCACCAGCAGCCACAATGGCCAGCATGGTGACAACGGTGTCTGTCCTTTGTGCTAGGGATGACTTGGGAGGCAGCAGAGTCTGGGCTCTGGGTTAGGATCCTGGCTGTGCCAGTTCCCAGCAGTGGACTGTGGGGAGCTGACCCTTTCAAGGCCTTGGTCTCAGCATCTGGACATGAACCATGGCCCAGAGCAGGGTGGCGCCATCCCATGCCATGGGGCCACTGTCTGCACTGCTGGGGGTTGAGGTGCAGCTCAGTGGCTGGGACCCCTCTAATTAAACTGGGAAGGACCAGCCTGTGGGGATGGCGTAATGGCAGATGCAGGGCACATACGGGATGTTGTAGCTGGCCCAGTAGGTCTTCTCATAAAGCTCCGAGGTCTTGTCAGCGACCACCACCATGCCCCTGACAGCCAGGAGAGATGGGCATGGTAGTCAGGTCAGAAGAGTGGCTCTGCCAGCTCTGGCCCACACGCCACACCCCTAGGTCCTGAATCTCAGCCCCTCTCCAGCTTATCTTCCCAGCACCTTTTCTTGCTTGCATGCTCTCTGCCCACCAGCCCTGCACCCACCCAACACCCGGCTGCCCACACTCACGGGATCTGCTCCAGGATGGTGAGCACCCTGCTGCCCGGGCTGGGCTTGCCGGGGATGAAGGCCTTGTAGTCCACGACCATCCACTGGTTATTATACCTGCCAGGCCCAGGCAGGAGGCTGAATGTTCCCTGGCCCTGCCCAGTCTGCCCCCAGGGCCCATGTGGCCAGAAGACACCCCTGGAGAACACCTCAGGTACCTGGCCAGGCAGCCCACTCACTGGCACAGCAGCCAACAGACCCCTTCCTCCTGGTGTCTATCTATCCCGGCACACTCTTGGCTCCCAGCTTTACCGCCTCATGACTAGCTCTACAATGTCTGTTCCAGGCCAACCACTCACTCATGACTCCTCCATGTTCCCCTCCTGCCCTACCTCTGGGGTAGGAGCCTGCATAGGGTAGGGGCAAAACCTTTTCCTCCTGGGCCTCAGTCTCCAATGCAGAGCAAGAAGGGAGCACTGCAGAAAGCCCGGGATGTGTGTCCCTGGTACCCTCAGGTCCTCTGGGGCCCTGGTCTGAAGGAGGAAGCCGCAGGGCCAGGAGCCACTCACGTGCCACTGTTGAAGCTCTTGAAGACATCTGCCCAGCTGGCCCCATCCGTGGCTAGGCGGTTGGCCACAGTGTTGCGGATCCACTCAAGAACGCAGCCCTGGGGTTGCACGTACTTCCACAATGCCGGGTTCTTGTTGCCGATGGTAGTCTCCAGGGTGACCTGGGGACAAGGCCAGGGCTGCACCTCGTAGGCATGCTGTCCCCGCAGCTCTCATGTGGGCACTTCATAGATCTTTCTTAAAACCTCCTGCCTTAAACTGAATGCAGTGGTGCACACCTTTAACCCCAGCACTCAGAGACTGAGGTGGGAGGATCACTGAGTCTGAGGCCAGCATGGGCTACATAGGAGATACTGTCTCAAAAACAAAAACAAAGGGCAGGGAGATAGCTCAGTAGATAAGCACCTGCCTGGCAAGAGCAGGGTCCTGAGTTCAATCCCTGGTACCACAAAAAAAAAAAAAAAAAACTTCACACCCTGGTCCTGGCATAGGCAACTGCTCTTCCTGGCTCCCTGAGGGGGTACTGCTAGGACTGGGGATGTGCATGCAGCTTCTCTTTGGGGACCAGGACCAAGAGTGCGTGGCCTGCTCTCCCAGGGATGACCCCCACAATCTGGCCCACCCATGCCCACCTTGCCCATCAGAGCCAGCAGCCTGAGACAAAGCTTGCTGACATCAGCTCCTTTTCTCCACTTTTGCCTGGGACGCTGTCTGCCTTCTGCACATTTTCTAACTAATGCCTTCTCTGGTTCCTTACAAAGGCCAGTCAACAGCCAGGAAGGTTCTGTTGACCTCGTCCTCTCCAGAATGGAATACGAAGGTGGGACCAGAGCTGAGTGTCAATTCACTCTGTACCATGGCTTCCTGGCCTCCAGAAAAGCCAGTGCGTCCCCCAGGACACTGACCACCCCACTAAGGACCACTGGCCTGAGGACATAGGTTATAAAAATAAGTTAAAAGGGCTGGGGGCGTAGCTTTGTGTGAACACCCTGGTTCCATCACCAGTGCCACAAACAAAAATCCCCAAACCTAAAATAGCTAAATGGTAGCAGCATTCACAATGTGAGGTATTTTTTGTTTGTTTGTTTTGCGGAACTGGGGATTGAACTCAGGCCCCTGCGCTTGCCAGGCAAGTGCTTATTCTATTGAGCCATCTCCCCAGCCCTTCACAATGTGATTTTTTGGTCGCTGTTTTGGTTTTTTTGAGACAGGGTCTTGCTCTATAGTGTGAGCTGCCCTGAAACTTGCAGTGATCCTCCTGAGTACAGGGACTGGAGGTGTGCGCCATAACACCCAATTCACAGTGGTCTGTGTGTGTGTGTGTGTGTGTGTGTGTGTGTGTGTGTGTGTCTGTGTGCGCGCGCGTGCACGCGCACGCGCATGGGAGACCTTGCAGTCTTTTTGGGTTAGTAACGAGATGGAACTCAGGACATTGTGCCTGCCAGGCAGGTGCTGTGCTGCTGAGCTGTCCCCTGATCTATTCTTATATAGAAAAGAGGGCACCCTCACGGCAAGCCCCGTGCCCTCTCCTTGGCCCTCTGCAGCCTTTCAGCATCTAGAGCTATGGTGGGACCGGACCCTCCTCCCTTCAGCTGGGGGGCTGTAGGACTCTGCAAACTTGAACAGCAAAGACACCGCATGGCTACTCTCCACTGAAGCGGAGGTGAGGCTCCTATCTCCTCCTGCTGCTCCCAGCCAGGGCCCGGACTCCTGCCTGCCCTTGCAGCCCACTCTGAAGTCCAAGCCTGCCTGCCTGCTGTCCTCGCACCCCCCGCCTCTACTGCGGAGCCTGTAGCTCACTGAGTCCACGCAAAGCAGCACAGGCCATGCCGCCCCCTTTCGTAGCTCTGCGGTGACCCTGTTTCAGGGCAGCTGTTTCCTTTAGATTCTGTGTGTTTTGGCTTATAAATTTAAAAAATCTAAGCCAGGCAGGATTCAGTGGCCACATCTGTGACCCCGGCTGTCTGGGAGACTGAGGCAAGCGTCAGCCCAACTGGGGGCCTTTCAGTGATTCACCAAAGTACTGTCTCAAAATTTTAAAATTTAAAAAGGCCTGGGATGGCGCCGACTGCAAAGGCCTTGGGTTCAATCCCTAGCACAGAAAAACAAATCTTATGCCTGAGAAGGGGCTAACGAGGGCACCAAAACTGTGAAAGACCCCACTAGAAGGTGGCCTGGCACCAGGGACGGATGGCACAGTGCTGTTGCTCCTCCCTGGGCTGCTTCAGGGACCTCTCAGGCTGCTTCCCACACTCAGACAAAAGTATCTGAAAGAACAGGAAGCCCCTCCTGCCCCCAGGGCTGGCCCTGGGCCCCAAGGGCTCTGTATAAAGCATGGCTCTGGCTCCTGGTAATGGCGCACACAAGCTTCGTGGTGAGGGTGCCAGGAACAGAGTTCCAAGTGAGTCTGGATACAGGCCAGGGAAAACAGGGTAAACAGCCACTCTTTGGAAGGCCTGCCCAGTGGGGGGGAGGTTGGGGAAAGCAGGAAGAAGGTCATGAGTGGGCAGGAGAACATGGCATATAGTTTATCCTCCGAAACAAAACAAGTGGGGTAAGCGTGGCACATGACTGTAATCCCAGCACTTGAAAGCCTGAGACAGGAGGATCACCCGGAGTTCAAGATCAGCCTTGAACATAATGAGTTGGGTTTTTTTTTCATTTTTGTTTTTTGTTTGTGGAACCGGGAATTGAACTCAGGTCCTCGCGCTTGCCAGGCAAGCACTTATTCTACTGAGCTATATCCTTGGCCCTGAACATAATGAGTTTAAGGCTAATCCGAATTACATAGCGAAACTTTATCTCAATCAAAACTCTATCTCAATCAATCAGTACATACATACATACATGCCAGGGAGATGGCTCAGTAAAATCTCTCCCAAGCAAGCACAAGGACCTGAGTTCAATCTCTGGTTCTGCAAAAAAAAAAACATACACACACACACACACACATACACACACACCAACCAACAGAGGTTGCCACTGTCAAGGGTGTGTCCTGAGGTCCAGGAGGCCAGTGGTCCCCCAAGACAGAGTTACAATGCAGAGGCCTGGGCCACATGTGGGATTTGGGGCCCTGTAGTGCCTTGGAATCTGTATCGTACAAGCCCACAGGGCCCAGGCCGGAGTGTGGTATCGTAGGGGGCTACACCCCCTTATTCTCCCCAGGTAATTTTCCCTGCAGGCCCACTAACCTAAGGTCCCAGAGCCCAGGGCTGGGGTAAAGAGCTGGGGTGACTCACCAGCCCACTGCCCAGGATGTAGAAGTCATCACCAGAGAAGATGGTGCCTGGGTAGGCCGAGAAGACCATCTTGTTGCCTGGAGCCAGGGCGTAGTCCTCTGTGGGAACAGCAGTGGGCCCAGTCAGGGAGGCCCCGGGACCCCTGTACCCTGCCCAGTAGGACTCGGATTTGCCCCCCCCCAGCTGGGTTCCCTCTCCGTTAGCAGGACGAGCCCTAGGTTCCAGCCCCAGCACTGCAAAATAAAAGAAGGGCATAAAGTGGTACAAACATGGAGTGAAACTAAAGTACACAATGCACTTCAAAGTATCAACAGATTCCTCTCCTGTAACAGGCCTGCAGAGAAGATGTCATGGCAGTAAGGTCAAGAACTGGGGCAGGCATGCGGGCAACCTGAGTGCCCACCGCTGTAGCTGCAAAGCTGGGACTTTTCTTAAACACAGGAGCCATGTGTTAAAGCACCATATGGTATAATAGCACACCCTTTAATCCCAGCCCTCTGGAAGGCCGAGGAGGGAGGTTGAGAGCTCAAGCCCAGCCCAGAGGACTTAGTGACTTAGTGAGACCCTGACACAAAATAAAAAGAAAAAATGGCTGGGGATGTAGCTCAGTGGAAATGCCCTAAATTTAATTCCCAGTAGTGGGATACATATATTAAAAATGTCCAAAAAATCCATATGGAGCCAAACCGAGCGCAATCTCCTCTGAGGAGGGGCAGGGCTCCGCTTGCCTCGGTGCCATTTCCCACACTGCTGGTGCTCACTTGACTCACACAATGAAGCCAGTTACAAGGGAAAATCAAAGGAAGTCTGCTTTTTTTCTTTATGCTAATAGGGATCAAAGCCAGGGCCTTCACACCAGCCCTATTTATTTATTTATAAACAGTTTACTAAATTGCCAAGTTGTCCAAATCAGACTTCAACTTGTGATCCTCCTGCCTCAGCCTTGCAGACTGCTGGGATTACAGGTGTGTCACCAAATATAACATGTTTATAGGTAAAATGTAAGGGGGCTTGGGTGTAGCTAGGTGGCTCAAGACCTGTTCAGCACAAGGGATTCAATCTGTAGCACTCAGGGCACATTACAGAGCTCTCTGTCTCTGTCTCTCTTGGGACACACTTCAGAACCCCCCCATCTCTGTCTCCCTCTGCCTGTCTGTCTGCCTCTCTCTTTTACACACACACACACACACACACACACACACAGCATCCAGCAAACAGGCTGAAGCCACAGCTGCACAAAAGAAGGGACAGACGCCAGGTATCCATGGAGGAGGCCAGGCACGAGGAGCCTGGTCCTGTCCATCCCTCCAGGCTGAGACCCAGGGTGGGGCCGGGGCCGGCGCGGCTGGAGCCAGTCCCCGCTCAGGCAGAGTGCGCCAGGTCCCCGGCTGATGCTGCGCACAGACAAGCTGCGCATTCAGAGCATGTTGTGCTCTGCTCAGATGTTATGCTCGGCTGGAAATTCACAGCCACTGGGCTGTCTCCAAAGCACCTGTTGTGACGACCTCCTGCCCTCTCCCCAGGCATGAGGTGAGAGACTTCTCCAGTCCAAGCCTGAGTCAGAGTCTCGGGTCGCAGGAGCAAAGCACTGTGAGATTTACCTGATGCCAGTCACGTTCTTTAAAGCAGCACTGCCAACATGTGCCCCCACAAGCGGGGAACTAGGGCCGCCCCTTCCCACTATCTTGCTGCCTCCAGCACCACCAAACTTTAAACTTTGGCCAAGCTGGGTGACATGACACACACCTATAATCCCAGCACTGCTGAGGCAGAAGGATCACCATGAGCTCAAGGCCAGTCTGGACTACATACCAAGACCCTGCTAATTGTCAGCAGCAAAGCCTCTGCAGTCACCATGAGCCTGGGGCTGGGGCCCAAGGCTGAGCAGTGTGGGGACTTGGCCTGAGCTGTTCCTTGTCACTTCACACAGGAGGTGAGTGCTCACGCAGCCCTCACAGAGCTGGCTGTCTGCAGCACGGCCATCACCCTTCCTGTGCTGGCGTCCACAGCATCTGCCTTGTCACTTCGAGACACCCACCACGGAGGGGTGGGCTCTACCCTTCCTCCCAGGGTCTGGGCTGGCACCTGCCTTGCTTTGGGGGCCACTCACACACAGGCACACCTCGCCTACCCACCTCGGGGGCCTTTCCGGAACTGCAGCTGGTACTTCTTGAGGACGCGCAGCATGCACTGGTAGGCATTCCACGTGTTGTGTGCCACCAGCAGGTCCTGCTGGCCAGGCAGGAGCTTGATGAGGGCAGAGCAGGAGCCAGAGCCCAGGGTCTCCCTGGTCTTTGTCTTGTTCAAAGCTGGCTCTAGGTCCTCCAGGTCGCCGGAGATCTGCAGCAGTCTGGGGAGGCCGGGCATGGCAGGTCACCAGGCCTGCTGCTCTGCACCTGGTTCACAGCTGGGGCTCAGCGGGGCTAGAGACAGGCACAGGCCATGAAGCAGCAAGGGGTGGGGCAGTGAGCAGGTGGCACTTACAGGAATCCCAGAGGCTTGATGGAGAACCTCCCGGTGGGGAAGCTCAAGCGGCCCTCATAGCTGTCCTCCAGGCCCTTCAGCTGCAGGAGGGTCAGCCTCACCTGGGAGGGGCAAAAGGAGGATCACACTGTACCCTGAAGACAATGCCTGACCCAGGCACAGGTAGGCCCAGTGCACCCGCTGAGCCCCAGCCAGGCTTGAGTCCTGCTTTTAGTGAATAGCAGCAAGGCCCTGCGTGCTGCACCCCCAAGTCACTGCTGAAGAGCTGGGTTCAAAAGCTGCTTCCTGCTGGAAGCTGCACAGCCCACCCAGGCCCAAGCTCGCTCCCCATTCTGAGGTCAGGTGCTGGCACACTGCCTCAGGTGCCGGCCTCCTGAAGCCCATCAGTCCCTGTTATCACTCCACACCCCATGCTCTGTATGAGCCATTGGCCTCTGCTGGGCATTCACCAGGCTCTTAGCAAGATGGACAATGGATGGAAGAAAATGTAGATGGGTGGATGGATAAACAGATGAGTAGATGTGTGGTGGATGGATGAATGGAGGGAGTAGGAAGGATGGATGAAAGGCATGTCCCCAGTAACTCACAGCCCTTGAGGTTTGTAAGGAATCTATGAATTAACTGACCTGTTCATTCAGGACCAAGCCCATAGTCCAAGAGCAAAGTGCCTGACCCAGGCTCTGTTGGCTGTGGCCAAAGAGCTGCTCACCCAAGAAAAGGGAAGCGCAGTTCTCTAGGCCAGGACATTTTCAGCGTCTTGGTCAAAGTGCCCCTCCCACTCCAATCACCACCCCACTGTCCCCGCAGTGCACAGGTACACAGAGCCAGCAGCACTAAGTGTGCTCCCAGCCCTTCTTTGACAGGATGTGGCAGGCAGGCTACAGTCAAGTGGACAGAGGCGGGGTGGGGGTGGGTCCACCTGGTGCCAGTAGGGGGAGTCCTGCTGCCGCTCCATCTCCTGCTGCATCCACTCCAGGTTGGCCTCCAGAAAGCTCTTGAGCCTCTCGCAGTAGCCAACTTCATACTCGAAGGGGCCACAGTAGTTCACCATCGTGTTCATCCAGTGCATGTAGATGAGCTGCAGGGCGAGGATGGGCACAGGCTTACTGACCTCTTCCTGGCAGCCTCCATGTCCCGTTCCCCCCACACACACACAGCCCTACCACAGTGCCCTCCTCTGGCCTTCTTGCCTGCACCACCCTGTCCTGGTTCCAGGGACAACCCAGTCTACTTGTGTTTCACCAGGAGGACAATGAATGCATTTTCTAGTTTTTTTTTTTTTCATTTGTATATTTGGTACAGGGTCTCACTATGCAGATCAGACTTGTGATCCTCCTGTTTTCAGTCTCCTGGGTGCTGAGATTACAGGCATGCACCACCATGCCCAGAGTCTGTCGCTGGCTCAGTATGCAACAGGGGATCAAATTCTGGTCCCTGTGTTTGCCAAAGTAGGCACTTAGTCTGCCTAACTATCTCGCTGGCCTTTCTAGTTTTGTTGTCTTTCTGTTTTTGAGGTGGGATCTCTCTGTAGCTCAGACTGGCCTAGAACTTGCCATCTTCCTGCCTCAGCCAATGCTGAGCTGGATACTATCTGACTCTGACAAATATCATGACCATTTTTGCAGAGCTCCAAATCAAGTAAAGTAAAATGTGTTGTTCTGAGATCCAGACACACATTAAATGACAGGAGTAAGAGCCAGGTGTGGTGATGCGAGCCTGTCATCCCAGCACTGAGGAGGCCAAGCCAGGAGGGCCACAAGTTTGAACCCAGACTAAACTCTGCATAATGAAACCCTGTCTCAAAAAGCAAAATAAAATCAAACATCTCTCCCAGGGAACTGCGTGGCAGGGACAGGAACAGCTGGGTCCCAGCTGCCCACGCTCGGCCTCACCTCCTCCGACACGGAGGCCTCCACCACACCAGCTGCGTAGGCCTGCAGGCTGTCGTTGTAGTTGCCACTGGTGCCCAGCTCCAGGAAGGCCCACCTAGGGACAGGAGGGACGCAGTCAGCACAGGACCCACGGCAAGCTGCCACCGCCACTGTTCAGCGCCCGATCTGTCACCTGTCATGGCAAGCTGCCTTCGTGCACCTGTTGGGCTAAGTCCTGCAAAGAGGAACTGCTGGGTCAGAGAGTACAAGCAATTCTATTTTAGTTCCTATTTACAGCACTAGGGAATTGAATGTAGAAATACTATACTAGTGGGCTGCAGTATATTCTCAGCCCTTTTTATTTTGAAACCAGGTCTCACCAAGTTACTCAAGTGGATTCGAACTTGGGCTCCTCCTGCCTCAGTCCCCCAGGAGCTGAGATTACAGGTGTGCATAGTGATGCATGGCTTTTTCAATAGCACCCCGGTAATACTGGTGTGGCCAGGCCTGCAGCTATAATAGTGAATGGGCTGGCTCTGCAAAGAACAAACTCCTGTTTCTCTGTTTTTATTTGGGGGGGGGTGTCTGTGTGTGTGTGTGTGTGTGTGTGTGTGTGTGTGCGCGTTTTGAACCCAGGGCCTCAGGTACATCAAGCAAGCACTCTTACACTGGGCTTCAACAGGGCCCCTACTCCGTCATTTAAAAGGATTCCTGGCTGAGGCAGGAGGATTACAAGCTCCAGGCCAGTCTGGGACACAGAGGGAGCCCCTGCCTCAAAGAAAACAAGCCACAGCAAAAAGATCCCTATGGATATATGGAAATAGACTTTTTTTTTTTTTTGGAGGGGGGGTGTTGTTTCAGGGCCTCACTCGGTAGCTCGGGCTCATAGTGATCCTCCTGCTTTCAGCCTCCCCAGCATTGGGATTACAAGCATGTGCCACCACACCTGGACTCTGGGGCTGGTTTGGCCACCCTCGGGGGCATGTGATGCCAGGGATTGAACCACGGTCCCTGTACTGGGCTATCTCACCAGCCCCCTTATGGATATATTCTGTAAAGCTCAAAATCAAGTAAAACAAAACAATGTGTTGTTTTGAGAATCAGACGCCTGCAGTTAAAATCCAGGGACCCACGTGCCAGGGGTGGTGAGGCACACCTGCCGTCCCGACACTCACAAGGCTCACCTCAGGATGTGATGGCTGCACATTCAAACAAGAGAAAACTGATTGCTGATTGGTTTGTTTGCAACCCAGGGCTTTTGTGCATAGCTACGTCCCAAGTCCTTTTAGATTTTGCCACAGCCATCTCCCTAAGTCACTAAGTGGCCACCATAGGATTTGTACACTCCTGCCTCAGCCTTGCAGAATGCTGACACGACAGGCATGCACCACCAAGCCTGCCTAAAAAGAATTTTTTTTTTCCGGAACCAGGGATTGAACTCAGGCCCTTATGCTTGCCAGGGAAGTGCTTATTCCACTGAGCCATCTTCCTAACCCTAAAAAAAATTTTTAAAGACAATTACACCACAAACACATAAAAACAATGTGTGGAGCACATAGAAACAATATAACAAACACATTGAAAATCAACATAGCAGCCAAATAGCTCAGCAGATTTAAGCACCTGCAAGCAGGAGCGCGGGCCTGGGGGGTTCAATCCCTGGGCCTGCAGTGCCAGCCCTGCCCCTGGTGTGCACTGAGACAACAATTAAGACTGGGCATGGTGATGTGTGCCTGTAATCCCAGCATTTGGGAGGGATCTCTACAAGTCCGATCTAGTTGTGAGACCCTGAACACCCTGTAGACCCTTCCCTAAACTACAAAAGAAAAGAAAAAGCCAGGCGTGGTGGCGCAGGCCTGTAATCCCAGCACTCAGGAGGCTGAGGCAGGAGGATTGTTGTGAGTTCGAGACCAGCCTGAGCTACAAAGTGAGTTTAAGGCCAGCCTGAACTGCATAGTGAGACCCTGTCTCAAAAAGACAAAAAAAAAAGAAAAGAAAAACCAACATTGTAAACATACAGAAATAATGAAGTGAGCATATTGGCAACAAGAACAGGCGTTTAAAGCAGAAGACTGGAACTCTACCCCTTCCAGAAACACCTTTGCTTCCCCTGGCTATGCACCCCGTCTACTACCTTGTTTTTCTACTGCACTAATATTAGCTAAGTGACTCTACCCAGAATCCTGCAAGTTGTCGTAGCTTGACCCAAGGTGACCCCCAGCACAAGCCACTTGTTCAGACCCCTGAAGCCCTCAGGGCCTCGCTGTCAATAAAACTTCCTACCCTGAACCTCTTTGTCCTCAGTTCTGCTCCAGTTCTTCAGCATCCTAAGACAGGCACCTCTAAGAGGTTTAGTTGCTTCCCTGTAACAGAATGAGTTGTGTAAGGGTCTCTCAAGGGGACACATCCCTTATCAAAGAAAAATATGAATCATGAACTTCAGGCTAATGACAGAATCATGGGTGATAAGAGAGAACAAGCAAGGAAAATAAATGTTAAGGACGGCCAGATGTGGTGGCGCAGGCTGATGATCCCAGCTACTGGGGAGGCTGAGGCAGAAAGCTTTCGAATGCAAGGCCAGCCTGGACAACTTAAAAACTTGTCTCAAAAAAAAAAAATCCTCGTGGCTTCCTCTAAATTGAGCAGAAAGGAGAAGCACAAATGAAAAGTGATGATTGCTGCCCCCTATGTCCCGCCCCTCCAGACACAGCACAAGGAGCATAAGGATGTGCTCATCACTTCCTTCCCCTTCCAGCCTGGCTCCAGGGAGCAGCAGTGTGATTCGGCCTCTGCGGGCCTCAGCCACTTTGCCAGAGTCCTCAGAAACAGGCGTGGTGGCACTGTGCTCCCAGCACTCAGGAGGCTGAGGCAGGAGCATCACCATGTGTTTGAGGCTACCCTGGACTACATAGCAAGGCCCTGTCTCAAAAAAAGGAACCCAAAAGGTGGCATCTGCCCAGCCACGCATTTGTTTGGAAGGAGGTAGGTGGAGAGCGTCCTCTAGTTGCCTTTATTTAGCTCTGGACTGGCAGCTGCCCCTGAGAGAGGCCTGCACGGGATCTGAATACAGGCATGGGATGCTAAACCCAAATGCACCTCCTGCCACACTGCCTGTCTTCAGCCACAGCTGCACAACTGTGAATGGGAAGACTCAGACCTCTGCAGCAGCCACTGGAATCTCTCTTGGCTGTCCTGACTGAGAAAAAACCCACACCCCTGGCAAAAAAAAAAAAAAGCCTACAGCCCAGGTGTGGTGGTGCACCCCTGGAACTCCAGCACTCTCGGAGGCTAAGGATTAACTTATTTAAGCTCAGCCCTGGAATCTCAGGCTTAGCAAGATCCCCTCTCAAAATAAAAAGGGCAGGGATACAGTTTAGTGTGAAGGCTCTGGGGTAAACCCATAAAAAAAAGAAAAAAAAATCATATTTTCCATAGCTTGATGTCCTTGTTAATGACTGCTCTTTATTCAGAGATTATATCATTTCTGCCTGTTTGCTTCTCAAATTACTCACCACAGGAGATAAATGTGGTCATTAAACATAGTTTAGCTTTGGTTGCTGGTAGCACTGCATCTCTTTCCCTAACAACCTGTGCAACCCCAAAAATCCATGGTCAACACTGATTTGACATCAGGTGCTCTCAGGCAACTTGCAGGTCCCATTGTGCAGCCTCATGAGAAAACACATGCTTGAAAACACCAGATGGAGCTGGGTGAAGTGGTGCAAGCCTGTAATCCCAGGACTCTACGAGGCTGAGGCAGGAAGATCTCAAATTTAAGCCTCGAAGCCAAGAGGGTTTGAGGGGAAGAACAACCCGGGAAGAGCTCTGGATTTACTGTCAGGCCTCAGTTTCCTCAACTGTCAAGTGGGGACAAGGGATCTGCTTCTTCCTTCATTCAGTGGTGTTTTCTAGGGTCCTGTTGAACTTCTCTGGCCCTTTCAGCCTCACTAGGAGGTGAAGAAACAGGCTCAGAGAAGCCGAAAGGTTCACCCAAGGTCACACAGCAGTAAGTTAATCCACAGTGAAGGTTTCTCCACTCCCATGGTTCCCAAGGCCTAGGGGAGGGGAGTGCCGAGCACACTCTCATGCACATGTGCACCCCCACCATCTGGCCTCTTGGTTCTGCAGACAGAGCCAAAACCATGTGTGAGTCGGCGAAGAACAGCTCACCAGATCCGAGTCTTGCCACCAGCCACAAGGTCTGAGTTGTTTTGATCCTTTTCTGTTGTAGTTCTTTTTTTTTTAGCAGTACTTTGAACCCAGGGCCTTCACACTGAACTAATTCCTAATTCCCAGCCCTTTTGTGATGTTGAGACAGGGTCTTGCTAAGTCATTAAACTGCCCAGTCTGAGCTTGAACTTGTGATCCTCCTGCCTCAGCCTCCTAGAGGGCTGGAGTTATAGCCCTGCGCCACCAAGCCCGGCCACCAACCACAGACACAAACCCACTCTGGCTGCCTCTCCTTGGAACCTTTCCCAGATTACGCCTACCTGGTTTACATCTGCAGCACCCAGAGAGGACCACCAGAATGGGGTGTCCTCAAAATCCCAACCTCTGTAGGAATCAATCAGTGTATACCAGCACTCTGCGGCAGCACTGGGAGCAGGTCACACCTGCTGCATGGGACAGTGTCACCTGACCCTGAGATATGCCCAGGAAGGGGTGGAAGCCTCAAAAGGTTCCCAATTGTCCCACAGAGGAGAAACCCATAAGCTGCTCAAGCCTGGGAGCACCAGACTCACACAACTTTAAGAGGCTTCACCTAACCGCCCAGGCCCAGCACATCTTCAGGATTTGGATCGCAGATGGTGCAGTGGGCGCCCAGATGGGCAGAGGACTGGGTGAGAGACGCGTGGGCCCTGCCAGGCTGTGATCAGCACAGTCAAGCTGAGGACATTCCCCTAGACCAGGGCAGCAGAAAAGGAGGTGTAGGCACCACGGTGCTTAAGTGGACCAGGGCTCCTCTGCTTCGCTCCCTGGTAATTAATAGCTTGGTACCCTCTGTCCTGATTCTGCACCGAGACGGGGCTCTGGCTCCTGCCGGACAGGCCACAGCCACGCAGGTGTGATCTTCCCTCCCGGAGAGCTGGCCCCACGCAGCGGCCACTCAGTCCACGGGACAAGGGCCGGCCTCGCGGGGCTGGTGCCAGACACCCTGTGGGCACGGATCCGAATGCGGCACTGTAGCTGCGTGCAGGGGCACTGCTTTTTTGAGGACAGAACTGTCCCCACCACGGAACAAGGGACAGGCACCCGGCAGGCAGGCAAGGGCGCTGCATCAGCCTTCCGGCCTGGGCCGGACCCACAGCCGCAGGCGCCGGGAGGATACGACCTCTAGGGCCGGGGGCCCACCGCCGGCCTCATCACCCAGGGAGGGCCTGCGCCGCGCAGGCTGGAGCCCAGCTCACCCGGTCTCGTGGATGGCATTGGTGAGGTTGGCCCAGGCCACCGCCTCGGGGTGGCGACCCTCCACCAGGCGCAGCTGGCCCGACGCGGCGTCCAGGAGAACGGAGCGGCAAGCGGGTGGCCCCGGCCCGTCGCGCGCCCCGCGGTTCTCCGGGGCCGGGATGGCGCCCGCCAGGCCGCTCAGGAGCAGCCCGACCAGGAAGGGAAGGACCGGGGCCAGGGACCCGTTTGCGGGCGCCGCCATGACCGGGCCTGTCGCGGCCTCAGCCCAGGCTAAGCAACCAGCCCCAGGTAGGCGGGGTCAGGGGCGGGACCAGGAAGTCCTTCCGGGGTGGGCGGGGCCGGGACGCCGTTGTGGGCGGTGCACGTCTTAAAGGGCCCTAGCGTCTTCTTCTAAGACAATCTTGTTGCCTTCCCTTCCCCTCACGCTTTTTGCTTCCCACATCACATCTCAAGAGGACTTGAAGGAATAAAGCTCATGTACTCATTATTCATTGCTAATATTTGGGGGCTAATATTTTGTTACATTTAATTAATCTTTTCTTTTTCTTGGTGCGGGGGATTGAAACCAATGTCTTCAAGGGGCCGGGGATTTAGCTCAGCTGTAGAACTGAAGCCCTGGGTTCGGTCCTTCACATTAAAAAAATAAAATTAAAAATGCAAAACAACAATGTCTTTGAAACAAGCTACATCCGGGCTTTTGCTAAATTGCCAAGGCTGGGCTCAAACTTGCAATCTTCCTCCTTCCAGTCTTCCAGAGTGCCAGGATTACTGCTGTGTGCCACCAAGCTAGGCCTGAATGTATTTCTGACTATAACACAGAGCCTAGCCCTGTGACCCCTCTGGGGATTGGTCCTTTGTGGGGTCTTTTCTTACCCAGCTTGTGATCGCTTCTTGGCCTTTTGGCTAAGATCAAGTGTAACCAGCTTGTGTCATGAGGGTCCATTGGTAGAAGGGACACGCTGATCTGCAGGAAGGCAGATTTCCCCCCACACACACCTGTGTCCTTAGGTAGGGGGCAGGGATATAGACTGCCTGACATGCAGGACCCTGTGGGGACTAAGTGGTGAGGGTAATAACAGTAACACTGTTCCTGGGCCAAGTCTGTCTAGGCCTAGGGACAGGGTAGTGGATGAGATGGATGGAATCCCAGCCCTTAGGTAGCTTTCATCCATACCCAAAGACTGGGCTGAGACAGTGGCAAGCTTACAAACTAATAAAGACTATGTCAGGTAGAAATAAGAGAAGACAATGGAGCCAGAATCCCTGAAGGAGGAGGAGGCCTGAGGAGGCAGCGGGCCTGTGGCTGGAAACAGCTGGCACCATGGCAGGTATAGAGGAGCAGCGGGTATCAGTTGGTACCACTTGGGAATTGCTCACTGCAAACATTTTTGGTCATAAAATCCTCCCAGCCACCCAAGACGTTCCACAGCCGCTGTCCCTACTTTACAGATGGGGAAAATGAGGCCATATGAAATTTATCAGAAAGTGATTCAAGACTAGCCTGAATGAAATAGCAAGACCCTGTCTTAAAATACCAAAATTAACCCAACAAACAGAAAACCACACAAAGCAAAATAGAAAGTGCAAGTTTGGCCAGGATACAGCCCATTGGTTGAGTGCCTGCCTAGCATGTGCAAGGTCCCGGATTCATTCCCAGTGCTGCAAAAAACTCAAATGATCTTATGTGGTATGAATGGGTGCAAACCCTGCTTTGTCACTACTTTTTATTATTTATTTATTTGTTTGTTTTTCAGTACAAGGAATGAACTCAGGACAGGCAAGCCCTTATTCTACTGAGCTATTTCCCTGGCCCTTGTCATTACTTTTTAATTTTAAAAAAATGTAATGTTTTTGAGGCAAGTCCTCACTATGTACTTCAGGTTGGCCTTGATGGCGTGATGATTTTCCTGCCTCAGCCTCCTGAGTGCTGGGACTGCAGGATGTGCTGCCATCCTTTTTTTTTTTTTTTTTTTTTTTTTTTTGTCTTTTTGAGACAGGGTCTCGCTATGCAGTTCAGGCTGGCTTTAAGCTCACTTTGTAGCTCAGGCTGGTCTCGAACTCACAACAATCCTCCTGCCTCAGCCTCCCGAGTGCTGGGATTACAAGCATGTGCCACCACGCCCGGCTGTGCTGCCATCCCGATGGTCTGCTCTCTCACTATTACCCTACATAGGTTGATGTCCTGAAGCAGATGGTTCACTGAGGGCGGAGCAGCCGCTGAGTCCAATCCGCTCATGATGAACACATGGGTTACTTCCGATCACTGCAGAATTGTGACAGTTGCTGCAGTGCCCAGCCTCGTGCTCTGAGCATCATCAGTATCATCTTTACAAGAGCTCTAAGTAGGGCAAAGGGCTCAAGTGTTTTCAAGCCTATAACATGGACGTTGACCAGTTGTCCACTTCTAGGGGCATCCATAAAGATTTCCCAAGCCGGGAGTGTGGTGATGCACACCTGCAATCCCAGCAGAGGCGGAGGCAGGAGGATTGCCCCAAGTCCAAGGTCAGCCTAGGCCACATAGTGAGTTCAAGGCCAGCCAGACTATGTCTCAGATAAACAAACTGTAAAGCCAAGCATCCTCCAGGCCCCTCCACGCCCCCAGCCTCAGGCTACACATCTACTTCTCCGCTCTCTTGAGGTTCAGCTCAGGATCCGTGCAAGGCTTTAGGAGCTGCCGCCCTATCCCAAGTCTCTAACGGGTGTTTGGAGAGTGCGGCAAGCCTGGCCTTCCCCTCGGGGATATGTGGTGCCCAGGTTCAGGAGGAAAGGGGATTCTACCATGATCGGTTGCTCATTCCTGGGCACAACTCTGCTTCCACCACTTCCCAGCAGGTGGCTTGAGGACTGGTGGTTTCTCTCCCTGGGGAAATAGAAAGCCATGTAGTTCCCACGCATTGAGTTATAACCAGCAGGGACAGCCCATGTGTCAATCTTCAATACAGAGTCGGGCCTGGTGGTGCAGGTCTGTAACCTCAGCAATCAGAAGGCTGGGGCAGGAGGATCACCCAGAATTCAAAGCCAGCCTGGGCTACATGGTGAGATCAAGGCCAGCCTGAATTACAGTGAGACCCTGTTTTGAAAAAAACAAAAAGAGCCGAGGACAGTGTCAGACTATGTGGGACCCTGTAGGCAGCTGTCAGTCTACCCATGGAAATTGAGGGTCAGTTCCCCTCCTCCCTCTAAAATACAACCCCTCTGCTGCTCACCATGCTTCTTGGGCACTCCAAGTGCCTCCATGGTGGATGAAGGCAGGGTGGCAATTCTTGTTTTCCAATCATGATCACCTCCAGGACTGGAATGTCACACTCTCCCCCTAGCATGTGACAGACATGTACCCCATGGAGAACTGTGGTGTCTCCTCTCCTTGAATCTAGTGGCTCTTTGACCAGGGTAAAGTGAAGCTGTGTGACCCAGCATCATTTCTGCAGCTAAATCATATGACCCAGTGGAGCTTCCTCCTGTGCCCTGGTCCCCAAGGGCCTGGTTCCTTGACACACCATTTAAGGAGGCTCCTGCAGCAGGGCGGTGTGGAGAGGCCCTGTATGCGGCTCTGCCATCTTCTGACTCAAGACCAGATCAGTCACCCTGATCCCTTCATGACCTTTAGAAATGAAGAAGGGTAGCTGGGTGTGGTGGTGCACCTATGATCCCAGCTCTGGGCAGCTGTGGAAGGAGAATCTCAAGTTCCAGCCCAGCCTGGACAATTGAACAACTCGTGGAGGCCTTGTCTCAAAATAAAAAATAAAAAGGGTGGGGGATGTAGCTCAGTGCAAAGGCCCTGGGCTCAATCCCCAGTACTGCAAAAATCAGTTAAGTACTAACTTAAAAGATAAAACACTTGCTATTTAGTGTTCACCTCCAGGGATCGCTCCTAACCCAGCAAAATCCCCCCAGGGCTTTCCTGACTCTGACCCTTGGCCATCAGGTCAGGGTGAGCCAGGCCTGCCTTCCTGCCCGTAGTAGTCCCCCTCCCTGTCCCCTGGTCTGGGATTCCCTTGGCCTCTCTGCTCTCCACTCCTGCCACTTCTGTCCCCGCTGGACCCCCATCCCTCTCAGCCCCAGATTGGCTGGCCCAGCTGACTTCCAGCCCTTGGCTGGGTGCCTACCTCCCAGGTAATACCTCCTGGGGTGATGGAGGACTTTGGATCCAGTTTCCACAATTCAACACTTCCTCCCAGGCAGGTGACCCAGGGCAGCTGACCCTAGCAGCACAGGCCAGGTCACTCCTACTCTGGACAGGGGCTGGCTGCCCAACTGGGAGGGCTGGATGGGAGGAAGGGAGTGACGGCGGGGGCTTCTGGGGAGGGGGTGCTGGTGGAACAGGTGTGTATAGGGAAACTTGGGGATTTAGATCCAGAGCCGGAACCCACGAGGCAGGTGCCATGTAGTCCCCATGTTATAGGTAGGAAATCGATGCTGGTGAATCAGGAGTGGCAAAAGTCACAGAGAAACCCAGCGATCTGCTGTCCCGTTCGTTGTTCAAGCTGCCTTGGCCTCCCAAACTGCTGACACTCTTGTTCAGCTCAGGCTGGCCTTGACTTGAACCCACTTTGTAGCCCAGGCTGGTCTCAAGCTCTCAAGGATTCTCCTGCCTCAGCCTTCCAAGGGCTGGGATTACAGGTGTGAGCCAACACACTGCTGGGCCTCACAGTCTTTTTTTTTTTTTTTTTTCTTTCAGATTCTTCTTAACACACCCATTGCTAGAGGAAGTTTGATACCTTCTCCCCATCCCATCCACTGGAAGGGTTAGGGAGTCTCCTTGATTTGCCCTTTAACCGCCCCCTCTCCGCCTCCTGCTTTTTTCCACTTAGTTTCAGCTACTTTCATCTCAGCTTCTGCTTTCCCACAAGCTAGGGTTCGCAGCGGAGGTAGAGGGTAGAGACTAGGGCGGCCTTCTTATCTCATCTCGGGAGCCTGTACCTTTAAGGGAGGGGGCGGGGCGACCTCAAGGGGCGGACCCGTGTCCCCGCCCACAAGGGGCGTGGCGGAGGCCGGGCTAGCAGCTCTAGCTCAGGACTTCGCTATTGGGCAGCTTCGGTTGCGGCGCCCTGGCCGGGGGCGGAATCGAGGTCGCCCAGGAGGGGCTGCTGGCGGGGACTTGGGCCCCTCGAGGCCCGGCGGAAACGAGGTTTGGAGTTTGAGGCTTCAGACGCGGCCCAAGGTAAGCGAAGCCGCCTTGCACCCCACCCCGCACCCCAAGTTTAACTTCTCAACATCCGTCTGGATGGAGCCAGAGACGTCCCGGATCGCGGCCCTCACCCCAAAGGGTAGCCCCCTTCGTCCTTCCAGCCCCCCCTCCCCCCAAGAAAAGGCGCTCAATAAATGTTTATCAGAGATGAGTCGAAGAAATAGGCGGCTGGCCGGGCGTGGTGCGCGCGCTGGAGGCTGAGGCAGGAGAATGGCCCCACGTTGGAGGCCGGCCTGGACTACACAATGAGACCGGGTCTCAGAAAGGAAATCAGCGAGAAGCGCCTGGTGTCTGGTGGGGGGTGGGGGGCGGGCGGCAGCGCGGTGCTCTGCATCCCAGAGTCTGTCCATTTCGCAGAGGAGGATCTGGCCCAGAGAAGTGGGCTGAGGGCCTGGGAGACAGCCTGACAAGTGCGAGGTCCTGAGTTTGATTCCAAAAAAACGAAGTGGGTTGAGATCCTGAAGGCAGCGAAGGACAGCGATGGCGATGTCCCAAGTGTTTCTCAGTCCCAAGGACATTGGGCAATGTTTGGGCAGAGAGACAAGAGACAGAGACGGGGATGGGGACTGAGACGGGGACAGAAGAAACAGAGATCCAAAGACTGTTTTATGAACTTTGCTTTTCCTGACTGAGAAATAAACATACTCAGTGTTGACCAGGTGGGAAAGCACACGCAGCACTTTACAGAGGCATGCTTCTCCCCCAACACCCCACTTTTGGCTTTTTGAGACCCAGGCTTTCTGTATATTCCAGGCTGGGTTCAAATTTACACCCCTCCTGCCTCAGCCTCCGAAGTGCTGGGATTATAGGTGCTTGCCTCCTCGTCTGGCTCAGTTTAAATTATTTGAAGAAAAAAAAAAAAAATCCATTTCCCCCTGGCATTGAGGGAAGCAGCAGAGACCGTTTCTCCCGCCAGTACTGTGGGCATTGAGCAACGAATTTACTTCCCTCCGGAGCCCCTGGCCATGTTGCCGCCCTACTGTGTGGCTTTGGTTCCCAGGCAGAGGCTCCTCTGAGCCCCAGCCCTTCCTCTGTAGAAACAAATGGCAGTCCTGGGGTGGGATGGGTGGGAGTGGCTGCACCTCACCCTGCCTCTGTGTGCCCGTTTGTAAACAGGAGGTAATACTAGTGCCCCAGTGGCCTGGTTATGGCATGGTTACTGAAGTCACCCTTGCCATGCTGCTTACTTGCCAAGGTGGATCAGCAGCGCTGCCCTGAGCCAAGTGGGGCGGTGCATACCTACAACCCCAGTGCCCTGGAAGGCTGAGGCAGGAGGACTGCAAATTCAAGCCTAGCCTGGGCAATTTAGAAATTTATTGAGACTCTGTCTCAAATTTTTAACAAATGTAAGGGGGTGAGATTGAATGCAGTGGGAAGGCTCAGAGTTTAATCCCCAGGCGTACACCCTGTTCTGCCTGCTGTGAAATAGGACAGGCCCATCCCAAAGTAGGCTTCCTTTGCTTTGAGGGTTTTTCATCCCACCACCACTGCTTCCCAAATTCCTCTCCCCTCCTTGGCCCAGGGCACCAGAAAGAAGGGTGAAGGAGAGCGATGGGTGCTGCAGGACAGGGCTGTGACTGCCCCCACCTCAGGGTGCTGCACTGTGGCATGGCTTTCTTTTCCTGGGAATGGGGACAGGACAGCCCCAAGGCCTTCTGCTGGCTCCCCACCCCTTGCTGACACAGCCTCTCCTTCTGCCTGCCCACAGCTGCTGGAGCTCTGAGCCGAAGCTGGGCAGGGGAGGCCCGGGCCTGGCGCCAATGGCCGGCGGGTGGCTGGGCCCTCGCAGGCTGCTGAGCTGGTGCTGCGTGCTGCTGATGGTGTCGGAGACCAGAAGCCTGTCCGTGGGGACTCCCCAGTTTCCAGCTGCAAGTGTTGGTGTGACGCCTGTGGTGGATGTGAGTATCGGAGCGGGAGCGGAGTGTGTGTGTGTGTGCGCATGTGCGCCCACTTGTGCACATGCATATGTACAGGGGCATTCATTCCAACAGCACCTGCTTCTTGAGCGTGTGTTCAGAGCCAGCATGTAATTGAAGCCTGCCCTGTACCAGGGGACAGTAGAGACCAAGTCCTCGCCCTATGGAGCTCAGTCTCCAGGGCAGACAGTTAAGTAAATTTGAACTGGGTGTGGTGCTATTTGACCATCACCCCAGCTACTTGGAAGGCTGAGGCAGGAGGATCCCAATTTTGAGGCCAGCCTGAGTGACTTGGTGAAAGCCTGGCCCCATATAAAAGATGAAAAGGAGAGGATGTGGTGGTTTACATCTGTAACCCAGCAGTTTGGAGGCTGGGCAAGGAGGATGGACACCTAGGCAATTTAGGGAGACTTTGTCTCAAAATAAAAAGTTTTCCCAAGGGCTGAAATTGTAGCTTAGTGTAGAGTTACTGGGTTCAATCCCCAATATCATTTTTTTAAGTCCCCAATATCATAAAAACAAATATTTGAAAGGCTTGTGGATGCAGCTCGCTGGCAGAGAGAGATCTTGCTAGGTGAGGCCTTTGATTCTGGAAGAGAAAGCAGAAGTGATATTGAGCAGCTGGGTGGTGAGGTGCTGAGCCCCCTGCAGAGTAGATGAAGCAAAGGATGGGGAGGGGGAGCCCAGCTGCGTCAGGAAGCCCTGCACAGAGATGGGAAGTCACTTACACAAACACGTGAGGGAAAAGCATTCCTGGCAAAGGGAAGGGCAGGTGCAAAGGCCCTGGGGCAGGAGCAAGCCCGTGTGCTTCTGGAGCATCTGGGAGGGGTGGTGTGACTGGCAGTCTTGCTGGTGGAAAGGCTCACGGGCCAGATCACAAAGGCCTTCTGGGCTGAGGCCAGGAGAGGAGAATGACTTACAGAGGAGGGCTTCAGAAGCTGGGTGTTAAAATCTGATTCATATTTAAAGATCTCTGACTGCTCTGGGGAGAATGGATTGAGGAGAGGGGAGTAGCCAGGAGACTGGTGAGGGGCCCCTCCCACCACAGACGGAGCAGCCCTGGAACAGCAAGGGAGGATTTGGAGCAGATGTTGCACAGCAAACAGGATGGACTGGTGGATCAGGAGAACAGTGGGGGGAGGAAAGGGTGTGGTAGTCCTTGCCTATAATCTCAGCACTTGGAGGCTGAGGCAGCAGGATCATGATTTCAAGGCCAACCTGGATTATGCAGAGAGATTATGTCCTAAAAAAATCCAAATGAAGAAGGAAGGGAAAAAGGAAAAGAGAAAAAACAAACCCAAAGGATAATTATTTATTTTTTGAGGGGAGCTGGGGATCAAACTCAGGCCCTTGCACTTGCCAGGGAAGCACTTATTCCACTGAGCCATCTCCCCAAGGATAATAATTTTAGAATAATAAAACAGAGCAGCTGTGGTAGAGAGAGATGGGGCAGGGGTGGCTGTTTTGCTCTCTGAGGAGGTAACATTCTGAACTAGACCTGGCTGTTTCATAAAGATGTGTGGGAAAAGCAATCTATGCAGAAAGGGACCCGCAGGTGCCAGGGGACATGGCAGGAGTGGCAGCAGAGCTGCATTCCATAGGCTGTGTGGGGCCCTGTGCAGACGTGGGCTGTTCCCAGGAGTGTATGGGAGACACAGCAGGATTTAGAGCGCAGATGGAAGGTCTGTGTTTTTACAGGCTGGTGCTGGCTTCTTCCATTGACGGAGCAGGGAATGGGGAGCCAGCTGCAACACTCCTGATGAGGTGGTGACAGTGGCCTTGGCTGGGTTCTGGCTGGGCACTCGGGGAAGCCAGAGGAGCAGCACCGTGGGCCCAGGGGCTGGCGGGAAAGAGTCGGGAAGACGTCTGCTGGGAACCGACAGGACAGGGGTGGGACATGCCAGCCAACAAGGGCCACTGGGTGCTGAGCGGCTGAGAGGTAGGGTGAGGGCACCATGCCTGCCAGGTCCCCTTCTAAGCCCGGGTGACTAACGGTCTCAGGAGTCAGGACTGTAGCCCCTCCGCATGCTGTACAGCCCGGGAGCTGAAAATAGCATTTATGTCTTTCAATGACAGTCTCACATCGCAGTGATGATGTGAGGTTTCAGATTTCTGGGTCCATAAAAAGTTCGGTTGACACACAGCCAGGCCTATCATGTATAGATTGTGGGCAGGACCCACATTTACATATTGTAGCTGGAGTTTTTCATTTATACCTTGTGGGTAGAACCCTTCATTTACATATTGAGGGCAAAGCATGCCCTTTGCATACTGTAACTTTTCTTGCCATAACAGAATCACATATCCTGAAAAGGGGGAATTATTTGGTCCTTAATAGAAAGGACTTAGCCGGGTGTGGTACTGAATGCATGTAATCCCAGCATTTGGGAGGCTGAGGCGGGAGGGTCCACACAAGTTCCAGGCCAGCCCAGGGTACACAGTGACACTGTCTCAAAAAACAAAACAAGACAAAGCCACAAACTTGTTATCTTGCAAGTTCTAGTGGTCATAAGCTGTAACTGGTTTCTTGTGGCTAGTGCCAAGGTCAGTGGCCTGCTAGTTCCTCCTAGAAGCTGTGTGGAGAGGCAAGCTTCCCTGCCTCAGCCTCCTGAGTACTAGGATCACAGCCTCTTCCTCCTGCTTTTCAGGTCTCTCCAGATTATCTGAGGCCCAGATAATCCAGAATAATTTTCCCATCTCAAATTCCTCAGTGGAATCATAGATTTAGCTATGGAAGGTGACAGATTCACAGGTTCTGGAGATTCAGATCCCTGGGAGCAAGATAGGGGAGGTTGAGGCAGTGCTGGGACCCCCCAGTGGCTACATTTGCCTGACCAGGTAGCTTTGGCTGTTGGTGACAATATGAGGGACATTATGTAAAGCATAACATCCCAGGCCTTTCTCTTTTTGTTGTCTTTTGATTGATTGGTTGGTTGGTTTTTTGAGAGAGGGTCTCACTGTATAGTTCAGGCTGCCCCTGAACTCGCTTTGTAGCCCAGGCTAGCCTCAAACTCACACTGATCCTTCTGCCTCAGCCTCTCAAGTGCTGGGATTACAGGTGTGTGCCACCATGCCTGGCCCAGGTCTTTCTTGGTAGCTACTAACAAATGGAAAGATTCCTTGATTTCCTATCTTGATTGTTCACCTTTATGATGGGTGTAGTGGCCCATTCCTATAATATCAGTACTCTATCTGTAATCTCAATACTCTGGAGGATGAGGTAGGAGAAACACTGTGAGTTCCAGACCGGTATGGGTTACAGTGTGAGCTCAAGGCTAGCTGAACTGCAGAGCGAGACCCTGTCTCAAAAAGGAAAAAAAATTATTTGCCTTTTCATGGAGTGGGGGGACTTTGACTGCATCCTGTGTGAGAGGCCATGGATATATGTGACACCAGGGTGACGGTGGTCAGAGCAGATATGATGAGACTGCAGGGCACCTGAGGAAGCCATAGCCCAGAGACACCCAGGGGCTGGTCACCCAGCAAGATGGTGGCCGAGCCAGGTCTCAAACACAGGGCTTCTACACTCCCTGTCCCTGTCTGTTGCAGGGTTACAAAGCAGTGGCCATATCAGGAGCACGCTCAGCTGGCTGCAGCAGTTCCCTGTGTGCAGGCTGTGGTGTGTATGGGAACAGCTCCGTGAGGGATGCAGTACCCAAGCTCTGGCCCTTAGGACCTTTCCTCCCTGGCCTGGGCAGCTTCCAGTGCACCCTGACCCCTGACCCCATGCTCCTGGGGGGAAGGGGCCAGGGGGCTGAGGGGTGTGGGCTGGGCATGCAGGAAGTGGCTCCTGGAGGCCCTGCTTGCCTGACTCATCTCTGTGTCAGGCTGGGAGAGGCTCCTGGTCCTCCTTGCTGACCCTGGGGACCTGGAGGAGGGCAGGAAGTGGAGCAGAGCCCAGGGAAGAGGTTGTGTCCAGTCCAATGGGCAATTTCTTTCTCCCAGAGCTGTGACCAACAGCTGTCACCCAGAGCCAGTCCAAAGTCACAGGGCTGGTGGCTGTGTGGCCTGGGGACAGTCACTTGGACTCTCTGTGCCTGTTTTCGTATTGATACAGTGAGAAAAACTAATCTTGGGTGGGTGACCTCCAAATGATACAGGGAACCTTCAAATGACATGGGGAAAATTGATCTTCTGACCTGACCTAGACGAGTTCATGTTCTCTAAAATCAAAGAATGAATTTTAGGAACAAACAGAGGTTATGAGCAGAATATATTTATTGGGGGAA